>CAKAKR010037338.1:0-11657 GCA_916700685.1 Adelosebastes latens
ATATTTCTGTGAAAACATCTCTGTATTTATTCAAGTGTCTCGCCAAAAAATACATTTTATAAGATTACAATTGAACACATCATGATAACAAATATAATTTACTTTCGGTCATTTTTACTACATTGATTTACATTATGATGTAAATCAATGGCACCTCCGTGTTGAAATCAACAGGACGAGAGCTAGTTAACGTTAGCTGTTAGCAGCTGGTAAGCAGCACAGTCCTGCACGGAGCTAACAAAAGTTAACAATACAAGGTCACAGTGACCTTGACCTTTGACCTCCAAAATCTAGGCACTTCATCCTCGAATGCAAGTGGACGTTTGTGCCAAATCTGAAGAAATTCGCTCAAGGCGTTACCGAGATATCACAAGAATAGGACGAACATGAGGTCACAGTGACCTTGACCTTTGACCACCAAAATCAAATCAGTTTGTCCTTGAGTCCAGGTGGACATTGGAGCAAAATTTGAAGAAATTCCCTTGAGCGTTCCTGAGATATCGCGTTCACAAAATTGACCATACGTACGAGCGGAAAAACAACCCGAAAACATAATGCCTCTGGCCACGGCCGTCACCGGCGGGAAGCTCTCATGATGTAAATCTGCATAATAATTAGCCATGGGCTGCTGTTTGTTGCGGGGATAGAGTATATTTTCGGAGCAATGGGCTTTCTGTCCAGTGGGACATTTTTTGGACTATTGGAGTTTTGGAATAATGGGCCTTCGGAACAATGGGCAGTCCCCATCGTGAGCCAGGATGTATAGGGCTTCCTCCAAGTAAGTCAGGTGACGTAGTATAAAGAGCGACAAAGTCCACCTAGGCAGGAGGTCGGGGTAGATGGGCGGGTCAAACAAAAAAAGGACTTTTGCCCAGAGACCACTGGTCTTGTCCTGTGTGAAACCAAGTCAGTGGCAATACTGTATTCATACACTGATGTCAAGTATCAATCATTTATTTTATAAACTATTAACCTCTTAACGGCCGACAGACGCCATTAGTCTTTCAGAGGTTGTAGCGGGCTCAGTCTTAAAGCTAGAGTGAAAATACTGGTATAATATGAAACAAGAAAACATGAGGAATCGTCTGGTACCATTTAATGTTAGCTTGTTGGGAAGAATGCTAAATAGTGCTCCAAAGTTATGCTAAATTTTGGTGAGGAAAAACTGGCATGGCTACTTTCAAAGGGGTCCCTTGACCTCTGACCTCAAGATATGTGAATGAAAACTCTGAGATGAACAGAATGAAAACTGTATTTCATTAGATAAAACAGATGTTGACTGCATAATTTAAAAAAGGTAATAAATCGCAATATATCACAATATATCTTATGACAATACTCAGCATATCGCAAAATGTTTAAAATCGCAATGATTGTATCATGACTTAAGTATCGTAATAATATCGTATCGTGGTGCCTCTGGTGATTCCCACCCCTACTAAGCACCTACGCAAGTTACGTAACAAACATATTTATTTTACGTAGCCAACATACTTATTAGAACCCAAACCATGACCTTTTCCTAAACCTAACCAAGTAGTTCTGTTGCCTAAACATGAAGTTCTGCACTGCAGGGTCTTGCGCAGGCACACTGATCGCTCGTGTTGCAGTACATTCGTAGGAGAAAGCACGGTTGTATGAGGATACGTTGACCTGGGGAATGTAAGCCTAGTATTCACTCTCTTTATCTGTTTTTGGTTCCCACCAACTTCTGAGAGAAATTCCTGCTTCTTTAGCTGCTAAATGCTCAACTATGTTCAAAAGCTAGTAGATTACTTTGTCTGTCAGCCGCTTTAAGGTAACATATAACCTGGGGCAATAAATATTTTAAGAAATATTTTACAGGTGGCCATGTTTCCGTCTCCTAGAAATAACATTTATTAATTTATTTTGCCAAATATGTTTCGCTCAACATGTTATGATCCGTTTGTGTTTTTGTACAACAAAGTTGTAAGGAGGTGGTCAGGTTATGGCAAGAGCTGATATTATACGAAGTAAACAAATGAAGTATATTTTGCAACGTTCTGTATGAACGATATGCAACTTGGCAGATACTTTCATTAAAAACATTTTCTAATTATGTTGATAATAAGCATAATTAGAGGGGTATTACGTTTCTCACAGAAGGTATTTGCAGTTGCAAATTAGTTGGTTAGGAAAGTAATTTCTTCGAGACCGCATTGGGTCGTGAGACAGTCCATGAGGCATTTTTGTGCTGCAGTTTTTCGAGTATTGCCTGATTTCCAGCACAGTCACAGCAAAGTCATTCAGTTACAACAGTACAAATGAGGGTTCCTTTCATACAGAAAATATCATGCCACTTGTCACCAACGCAGCACCTTGAACATTTTGTGTGTCCATTATGCTATTAAATAATTTAAAAAAAATCCAAAATAATTGCTGAATCCCACGGCTCAATGTGGTAAAGTAAAGATTCAGACTTTTGCAACCTTCTCTAATTTTTCGTCATTGTTGATGAAAATACTATAACACCCACTTCTCAATCATAAAACAATAGAGGGCAGAAACTAACTGCCATATAAACAAAAAACTGAGCCCACACACCCTATCACTTATCTATTCAGAATAGTAAATTGTGTACAAGCTTTTATGTGGCACATTCAGTCACTCAGTAGCCTATGTAAGCTGTAAAGCCAATCTCCTTCACCCCATAAACTGTTGCCAAGTGTGTGAAGAATTTCTGCTTTAAAGTGCAGGATCAAACACTGACTCTTGTGGCAGATAACCTAAACCACACTGTGACCATATAGAGATGACTTGAGAGGGAAGGAGCATTTTCAAACTCTGCCAAGTTCATTTTGACAGACGGGAGATATGAGGTCTGGCTGCAGGGGGATGGAACAGCAGAGCTGATGGAGAACAGCTGTCCACAGCTGCACTGGATAGAGGCCAGTGTTAAGCCCAGTGGACACTGAAACAAACACACAAAAAACCTGTGAGATCTGAACACTTCTGCCAAACTGTCACCCAAAACTCTCGGGCCTTGAAAACATGTCACTGCAGTTTTTTCAGTGTTATTTTATGGCTGCTCTCCTATTTTTTTTTTCTTCTTTTCAAATTAGGTTTACCCGTCTGTGTTTAGCTGTGACTCTTTGACTCCCTTTTCTATCTTCTTCTACCTTCTTTGGCAAGTAATACAAATGATCACTTTCCCAAAAACATTGCTTCCAATTACGCAAATCTCTGGCAAAGCACATGGCCAATTGAGTATAGAGTCATTCACAACAGAGTGTTGTTATCATGCTTTTGGGAGTTGGGATTTCTTGCCCTAAAACAAAGTAATTAACATTTAAATTAACATCTAGCTCATTAGCTTAACATAATCATTTAATTTAATTGCATTTTCAAAAATTGCTGCATATTTTGCTTAATCACTTGCATTGTTTTTTGCATTCAACTGGTTTAATATTTTCTTGATAAATGATATACAGTATTTTGTTTTATAAGATAAGATAAGACAGGATTTCAGGCCACATACTTAACATGGCTACTGGCAGTGTTTTTGCAAAACCAAGCATCATTTACAGGATAGACGGAGATAATGAATGTTGTCTGGCTATGCTGCTATCAGCACCCGTTCTCATTCCCAACTCATCACATACGGACGCTTGGTCAGGACCCCTTGGCTTCACTTTTTAACGCACTGGGTAGCTCTACACGTCAAACTGTGACGCTCCACTAGGGTCGCAGTTTTAAACACGTGGTTAACGTTGTGAATTCAAACAAAACTACTTGACTAACTACGTTTCCACCACAGGAACGTTTCTCTGGAACTAAGAACCTTTTGAGGAGCTTGTTTCGACCACAGGAACCAGGGTCTAAATTAAGTTCCAGGGACATTTTATGAGACGAAAGTATTTTCGGTAATTTTTTCCCTTGGTTTTGGTATTATGTTTTTTGGTGTTACAAATTCCATTTTCTAGCAGCAGGCAGCGGTTTTCAGCAGAAAAAGTCTGATTAACTAAACTGTTAAATTTTAGTGGCTAACATTGTCTAAACATAGTGGAGCATTTGGCAGCTAAAGAGCCAGATGTTTCTTCAGATGTTGGTGGAGGCTAAATCTGAGCTGAAAGGAGAGTGAATATTAGACTAACATTTGTCAGGTGGCCAGAAACACGACTCGTTACTTGTTAACACATTAGCCATACTGACTTTGTAACAGTCGAAACTGGGAAATGTACCTTTAAGGCACACTGTGTTGCTTAGATACGAGAGAAGCAACGTCATCAGATGCATTGTGTTTACAGAGCTAGTTGAGTGACGTACCTCTTAGGGACTGATGCCTGTTACATGTGCTCCTACTCCTTTTTGCCTCTCAACTAAAGTGTGACGGTTAGGTTTTGTGTGGTAAAAAATAGCAGCTGTAGAACCGGGCTTGGTAAGGTTGATGTGTTAGTTAGTGAAGTTAGTAATAAACAACGAGCATTGTGGAAACTCCAATACCACTGTGGCTGTGAGTTTTTGGCTGTCGTCTTCTGCTACACTCTCCAAGCTACATCAACCATCAAACACGGACCCAAACTGTTACAACTTCATAAGGAGAAAATATATCTTGTTTTTCAGCTTGTTGATCCTAGTCATCTGCACCCAAGTGGCCACAAGAAATCTATTACTGCAACTTTAAAATCCAAAGTAATAGTGAGAATACAGGCATAAAAAACCTGGAACCTTGAAACACAAGTAGCCCAAGCTGACCAGCCACAGTTCTTCACACAGTTCAGTCTGACTTTTGATGATCACAGCCAAGGTCTCTAACAAAGAGACATAATAAGAAAGGCTCACATCTATTGTGTGAAAATAATGAAAGCAACCTTTTCATGTCATGCTGACAAGGAAATGAGAAATACATAATAGCCATACTGGGGAAAATAAAGTCATGAAACTGCACTGCTTAACTGAATTAAGCATAAAAATGACTAGAATATCAAGAAAATGTTTAAAAATTAACAAAATAGTTGTCTTACGACGGGTTCACATAGGCCGCGATTTTCAGAGAAGCACTGCCCGCGTCCTTTCGGCGGCCATGTAAATCAATTGAGCTGTTCACACAGGACGCGCCGCAGCCGGTTCGCGATCTTCAGCGATAGGTTCGGCGTCTGGTCTATTTTCTCCGTTACGCTGAATTCACAACAATCAGCGGAGAAGTAATAATAATTACATTCTTCTGCAACTGGGAGGCGTATTCATGTTTTTCAGGTGGGAATAAATTCTTTGTAACATAGGTCAACATGTCACAGGACATTGGGCATTGGCTGCGGGTCCTCTCTGGCCGCACTTCGCCGTTAAAAGTTAAACTTCTCCAAACTTTTTTAGTTTGGCCGCACTTTGCCGCAGAATCAAGCGTCCGCAGCTTGCTGAGATCGGGAGCGGCCGCTGCAGCTTTTCATAGACATTGCATAGCAGCTCGCCGCAGGCTGCTGCCTGCTCTCAACTGCTCTGGTGTGAATTCGCCATTAGCGGTTTCTCTGTGTATGTGTGATCAGTATGTGTATTATTGTCCCTGAGTGAGAGCAGTAAAAGATTAAAAGATGGCCCTGATCCTTACATTCACAACACAAATATCTTGTTTTAATGGCCAAATATAATAAGAAGGAAAATGGTCCAGTATTTGTGACATGTTGACCTATGCTAAAAAGCATTTCTTCCTGCCTGTTATTTGACTTCCACTTCAGAAGATGATTCAGTCTTCCTCATTTTCTTACCTAGTCAGGGTCATTATTAATCATAAATAAGTTGAGAGAGAAAATGAGAATCTACACTTTTCCTTTCCTCTTCATGATGTTACAGTCAGAGAGCTCATTTTCTGCTCTGGCAGTGCTCCAGACACCTTAACAATGTCTTGTTCCTATCCATTATCTTTTTAAACAACATCTAGTCCTATTTCACTAGCTTGTCTAATGCTTCTCCTCAAATTGCCTATGACTATCATTTCTTCTTGTCTCGTCCTGACAGGAGGTGAAGTACTTCCAGTTTCCAGGAGAGCTGCTAATGAGGATGCTGAAGATGCTGATTCTCCCGCTCGTCGTGTCCAGGTACTGACGTCTGTCTCCTGCATTTCCTTATAATCCTCAAAGCTTGAACCCATTTGCTTAACACATTAGGAGATTTCAGTGACATATTTAGTGAGTTATTACTGTATGTAAGTGTATATTCATATACAGTAGGTTCACAGCAGGGTGGAGTGGAAATTGTATGCTTAGGGATAGTGAGTCAAACATGAATAGTGCTGCATGATTTTGAAAAGAAATATCTAAATGCCATTATTTTGACTGATATTGCAATTGCGATATGATTTGCGATATTAGAGGGAATGATCTTTTTTTTACATCATTATTCTCATTTTCACTGAAAAACATTAAAGTGATTATGGTGTGATTTTTGCGAGGATCTGTACAACAAATATTGCGATTTTAACAAATACTGCGATTTTGAAAATTGCAGGAGGCCATATTGCAATTTCGAAACAATTTCAATTAATTGTGCAGCCCTAGTCCCCAGCGATACACCCGCCAAGTGTGAAGTCGATCGGATGAGTGGAGGACACACCCACAGACAAACAGAGATTCCTGGTTTACAGTTAGATTAGGTGTTGTCTTCTGTACTCTCATTCACACAGCACTGTTGTTTTAAGTATCTATTCATCACTGTGTGTGTGTGTGTGTGTGTGTGTGTGTGTGTGTGTGTGTGTGTGTGTGTGTGTGTGTGTGTGTGTGTGTGTGTTGCATTCAGTCCCTGAATGAAAGCAGTGGGGGATTAAACATCTTTACATTCACAACGGAAATCTAACAAACCACTAACACTGATGTGATGCCAGCTTGGCTGTGATTAAAATGCTGTCTATGTGGTTACTGGTGTATCCTCTGGTGGTTACTGGTGGTTATTGATGTATACATTTAACATGCAGACCAGAGTTTAATTCTTCCCAAAACAGTCTACTTTATCTCCAGCACACTTCATGCTATGTGAATAATTCATATGCATTGCTGAATGGATTAGAAGCAGCAGCAGCAGTTTAGACCTCTGAGTTCTTTGCCTCTGAAGACGATATGCAAATAGCCATCCTCAATGCAATGCCCCAAAGAAAGAGACAAAGATGAATTGGCACAATAACATTATTAACAGAACCAGTTTTCAATCTTGTTTTACTTTGTATTCAAACTCATATCTCCAAGGGCCGAGCACTACTTCAGGGGTCTGATGGAGCGTGCTGTGTATGACTACAGTGCCAGCATCTGTGTGAAAGTTGAATTGACTTCAATATTTAACAGAAATCTAAAGTGACAGCAGACAAAGAGTGGGAAACATTTAGAGAGTTGTTCTGAAGAAGCTGAATGAATGAATGAAACTAATTCTCAATGAAAAAGATGTGGAAAAATAACAAATGAGTACAGTTTCTGACATTTCATAACAGCAAACACATTAAGTAGTTGCATGACATTAGGGCTGTCGCAATACCAAGATATTGCAATTGACAAGCCAACCGCAGGGGATGGCAAGCAACCGCCACAACAGCTATGTTCACTTTTTTCTTCTTTTTTGAATTCTTTTCAAAGAGGCGCTGAGCGAAGCACGTATATGGTGTTTTTTCTGGTGCCGAGAGTTGAAAAATATTCAGCTTTGGGTAAAACGCTGCGCTCGCCACTGTCACTTTTTACCCAGCTGTCCAATCACAATGGCGGAGGGGTGAGAAAAATTTCACAAAGACCAACCGTCACATCATACATGTATAAGTGCTGAACAACAACAACAATGGAGGCATTGTCATTTAAAAGGCAACAATATACGTAATTATATCATACAAATAGGCTTATTTATATAGCACTAAAATCAGGATGAATGAAGTACTTTGCAAAAAAAAAAAAACAGAGGCATTAATATCGCGCCATTGAACCAATCATTGTCACCGCAGAAGAAATTCCCTCACCGCGACACCCCTACATGACATGATCATTGCATGTACCTTGGATATATTTATATTTATACGTATATCTTGGTAATATCCAATTTAAATGTATTTTGTATGCAAGAAGTGGACATAGTCACCGTGATGTCACCCATTGGTTTGTGAACTGCTGTTTTGAAGCCTAGAGTTCGACATTTTGGCCGTCGCCATCTTGGCTTTTTGTAACCAGAAGTGACATGAGAGGGTGGAGCTAAGTACAACCGAACGCTGAATAAGACTTTTTTAGGCGACCAAAATGTTATAATTAACTTTCATGGACTGAAAACGCACTGTGAAAGGGTTAAAGTTGTAAGACGGAAACGCAAACAACTCTCAGACAAAACAACATTGTGGTATCGACCTGTCAATCACAAGGTAGCCACGCCCTAAAGCATCCCCTGCTTTATGGTCTATTTTACTCTAAATTGGACCATAATTGACTAAATGAACATCATGCTGTATTGAAGAAGACTTGAAACTAGCGATTTAGTCCATAAACTCATGTTTACAATTTTTACTGAGGTAATAAATCAAGTGAGAAGTAGGCTCATTTTCTCATAGACTTCTATACAATCTCTACTTCTTTTTGCACCAGAGGAGTCGCCGACAGTGTGGTGATGCAAGTTAATTAAAGTTAATTCAATAAAAGTGTTTTTTCCTAAATGTTGAGACACCTCATACATAAGCCAGACAGACATTTCCCCTGCTCATTACTGTGCACAAGTGTAATGAAGCTATGTAGCCTACACAGGCCGCAAGAGCCCTTCTGGTGCCGACAGACATAGAGACCTCCCGGCAGGGCGCGCTTTGCAAGCGCACAAAAATGCATGCAAGAGTATCACCACCACTGCTTCAACACCATCCCAGATCCCAGGGGAAACACTGCGGTATTAACCACGAATGTCCAACTGAAGTTTTAAATTCGCTTTTGACCTGGGAAACAGCAGTTGAGAAACAGTCTCACCACAGTAGTAGTTTTACTGGAGCTTTCGATTATATTGCATGATGTTCCTCAGCAGATGACGTATGCTCATTTATCAAGTAAATGTTTATGCATTATTGACAAGGGAAACAAACGCTGGCAAAACAGTCTCACCACAAGGTCAGATATCTGTTCAGAAAAACGGAAATTTGACCACACAAACTCTGTCATGCGAAATGACTGAAAGTTCCAGAAAAGTTACAAAATAGACCTTGTGGTGAGTCCTGTCAACATGAATGTCCAAAGTTTTATTTTTGAAGTTTTCAAATAAATTGAAGGATTACATCTGAAAAGGCTAAGAACGCTGTCCAAGGTCTTAGCCCCATAAAACCATTTCTAAATGCAATGGCTCATTCACTCAGAAATCCATTGTTACCAAGCTGCTGAAAAGTTGACATTGACACAAGATTATCAACATGAGTTATTTGTCAAAGTCAGAAGCAAGGAAAAGAATTAGTTGCTTACTGATGGATTGCACCGACACATTTTCTGTAACCTGGTTCAACATTGCATTATGAAAATAAAGCACTAACCATCAGTATAACTTGGATGTTTTTTCTTCCAGTTTGATGTCGGGACTGGCAGCCCTCGACGCCAAGTGTTCCAGTCGGCTCGGTCTGATCACAGTGTCTTATTACCTGTGGACCACCTTTGTGGCCGTGGTAGTGGGAATCATCATGGTCTCCATCATCCACCCAGGCGGCGCAGCCCAGAAAGAGGACTCGGAGGACAGCGGCAAGCCTATCATGAGTTCTGCTGATGCTCTGCTGGATCTCATCCGGTAAAACCACCATAACATCCAACTGACTATACATGTCATGTGCACCCCATGAACAACTGATTCCCAGTCGATGATTGTTACATTTGTGAGCAATTACTGTATTAACCTTTTTGTCAGGCGGACATAGTACAAGTGGAACACATGCTGTTCACTTGTTTGGCTGTAAGGAAAACTCCTCACAGCAGTTGAAGTCTGTATCTGCCAAGTCAAGTGTTCCATTAATCAGTGGCTTCAGTAAAGCATTGTTAGGGGGTCTGTAATTTGTTCACATCAGGGAGGGGATGATTAGCAGAAGAAGCAGGGCTTGGGAGGGCTGCAGTGAGCTACCGTCCTCAAAAATAACACCCACTGAAAGCTGCACACAGATTATTTCTGTGCTGCAGGGGATTTGTGTTGTCGGGGTTTAAAGGTGATGTATGGAGCTGAATTCTGAAGAGAGGTGACATACAGGAGGGGAGCAAGGGGGCGAGATACAAGAAGACTGATCCAGAGTGTATATATACAGTACAGGGTAAGCACTGCGTTATGAAAGCAAATAATACTACTACAGAAAAATTATATTCAATTTAATGATCCTGGGTTAATATGCTACATAATTAAAATGCACGTTACTAAATGTTTAGCGTTATACAACAACGCAAGCACAATTAACTCATGAAACAAATCAAATGCATACAACAAGTTTACGACAACAAGCACGAACAAACAATCACAATCACAATCATAGTCACCACAGAAAGTATCGGTGGATTTACAAAATACTGTAGCTGTGAGCAGAAACGACTGCAGCACTGGCTACAGTCAAAGAGTATAGAATCAAAGAGATGAAACTTCGGTGCTTTTTTTACATCAATCGCTAGATGGCGTTGCTGTAGCGCTGCCGCCATTTTCGCCTGAAAACACCAACGAGTCTGTGGCCATGGATGTATAAAGAGACGTCTGTAAATCAGAGGATTTTTTTTTAGGTAAATCAACTTCCCAGTGCGAATACTTAAAGCCCTCATTTAAATCGTTTTGTCCTAAAAGTTGTAAAATTCACTAATAGCCAAAGTTAGAGTTATTTTCCTCGGCATAATGAACGTGCATCAGACCCACAGGACTGCACCGCGGTGCACGCCCATATGACATAGCTGGTTCTGCCAGCTTTCTGTTAGCTGTATGTGGCTGTAATAATAGATATATTGGCTGTAATTCATCACTTTTATTATCTTATAATACACCCATGGGCTGTATGCTGTAAGCCTGTACTGTGGTGGATGTATTTATGTCTCTGTTCCCAAACAACCGGCTATTGGCCAGTAGCTAGTAGCGCTAGTAGCATGATATAAACAGAATTTAATGTAGTTGTAGGCTATTTACTAACACGCAAGGCAAAAGCACAGGACACAACCTCTTCTACATCCATGGTCTGTGGTCTATTGGACATCTAAACTGGAAAAACAAAGTTTGGAAACTTGTGTTTGGTGGATTATTTCTCAGTTGTTACAATGCTAATTGGCATTGTATTTTACATCGTTGGAAAGCCTGTTTATTTTCCTTCGCAATGATGTCCAACTTGTAAGGATCATGCATTTGTGGGATGAGCAGCACAGCTGATTATGTGGGTAGCGCCCAAGAAAAATTTGCCAAAATGCTCCGTCAATGGTAAACAGTGTATTCTCCTGTTGGTGTTGACTCTTGTTTTGAGTTGTTTGGTGGATTGGATGATTGAACTCTCTATCAGTAACAAGGAACAAACAACACATATTGGCAATTTTACACTTTATTCATTTAATACTCCGTCAGGAGCCTAAGTAGCGGGTGGAAGATCCATACGCAGCCACAACAGCCTGGCACCTCCTCCTCATGCTGGTCACCAACCTGGTCACACGTTGCTGTGGGATGGCGTTCCATTCCTCAACCAAGATTCGTTGCAGGTCAGCCAACGAGGT
>CAKAKR010037341.1:0-53404 GCA_916700685.1 Adelosebastes latens
ACACACACACACACACACACACACAAAGACACGTGCACACTTGGCTCAAAGCTACACTCCCTGGTGGTCATAATGCATTCACATAATGTTCTTTGTTTTCTATTTTACTGGAACAGGATTTGTTCCAGGTAAATCACAGCATGAAGACCTTTTGGGGCTTATTTAACTCACAAACATGCATGCACCCGCGCTGCAACTTCCATCTGGTGATGGTGGGCGTTTGTGCAGGTGTGTCGAGGTCAGCGGCGTTCAAAGCTTCTTTCCCTCTCTTCCTCACACACACACACACACACACACACACACACACACACAATCTGATGTGAGAAGCTAAATCAACACAGCTGCAACAACTCAGCCCTCATCATCCTCCTCCCTTCACTCGGCCGTCTTCCACTCCATCTTTAATCAGGCGTCTACTCCCTTTTCTCTTTTCTGATGCCTGCCCTTTCGCTCTCTCCGTCCTCCCAGACTCCTCCTCTCCTTTCTTCTCTTTTTCCACTTTTATTCAATCTTGCATTAGTCACTGTTAAATTTATATGCCGGCTAGCTCTCTGTAGCTTTTTGCCAATATTTAAGGCCTCAGATCTCACCCCTCCACCCTCCACTTCACTCTCCTCACACCATCACGCCCTCTTTGCCCTCCCTCCACACTACCTCTATCCCTCCCACCCCTGCCCTTCTCTGCCCTCCCAGCAGTCGGCCCGAGCTTGTGCATACCCCTGGGGAGACGTGCCTCATGCACACCCAACAATGCACTGTAACCACCCATCTACCTCCAGCCCTGTCAGCACGGGACAGGAAGAGTAAACGCCCAGAGGCCTCCAGGGGAAATAGGAGCATCCACTTCCCCCTTGTCAGTCTGCCTGGTTGTGTATTTATATATATGTGTGTGTGTGTGTGCGTGCGTGCGTGCGTGCGGCAGACACACATCTGAACTAAAATGAATGACCAGAAGCCAGAAGATCGGATGTTATCGTTTACCGCTTGAGGAAGAGGAATGATACGTTTTCCAATTTCCTGTGATTATGTACAAATGTAACTTCCTCTGCTCTTTGCTTTCACCTTGCTCAACATGATAACAATACTCTGTTGGATCGAAGAAATGCATTTGCCTATCTGGTGCTTTTAAAGCAGCCTCTCGTTCGTTAAAAAAAAAATGTGTTCATTATTTTTGACAGGAAGGTCCTTGGGACATTTTTTGTTGAAATTGGTGTTGTCAATCAAACAAGCTCGCCATTCCATGACACTGAGTTTTTTTGTTTATATTAAAGGTGGGGAAGAACTATTATTTTCATCAGCATTTCATTCATATTTTAGGTAATGCGATAACATCTGTTTCCAGAGTAAACAGCGGATGAGTGGTTGTTGCCTGACGCAGCTTCCTTCCCGGCATCCACCCAAAACAAACTCCTTAAACAGTGACTAAACTAAGAGAAGACTGCAGATTAGAGCAGACATCATATCCTTTCCACAACAAAAAACAGAAATACCAACGGCACAATAACCTGTGCCACTGAAAAATACCTCATCTAACTTTCACAAATAACCATAGTCAGAAACTAAATTGGTCTCTTACTGACTCCCAAATTGTCAACAAGCCCCAATTTGTCACAAACTTGCTCAGACAGTGTGAAATTAAGAACTCCATACACGCGTTCTTAAAAAAAATATTGATTTCAATTTCATTTCAATATGACAACAGAGTGTGAAAGTGAGCGATATCAACAGTGAAAGCAATAAATGGGTGTGTGGAATACTGCAGTCAGAAAGTATTAGGACTATAGACTGTATATGATTAGGACAGTGACGCAATGTCCATATTTACACGTTTTACAATGACTATGAGGTTTAAATACTGACATCTTTGATTTAAGGGTGTGTATATCCACATCAGATGAACAATGCAGGTACTGTGGCGATTTTTAGCCATGCTGCTCCACTTTGATCCAGACTGAACTATCTTAACAAATACTGGAATGATTGCCATGAAATCTATTACAGACATTCATGGTCCCGAGAGGATGATTCCTACTGATGCTGATGATCGCCTGAGTTTTCTTCTAGTGCTACCATGAGGTTCACATTTGGTTTTGAGTGAAATGTCTCAACAATGAATTGTAATATATATACGCAGAATATATTTATTTATTTAGATTTTTTGGGGCATTTTTGCCTTTATTTCTATTGTCACCAGAGAGAGAGACAGGAAGTGTGGGGAGAGAGAGGGGTATGACATTAGCCTGTGTATAAGAAGTGGACGTAGTCACCGTGACGTCACCCACTGGTTTGTGGACTACAGTTTTAAAGCCTGGAGTTTGGCATTTTGGCCGTCACCATCTTGGCTTTTTGCAACCAGAAGTGATACAAGAGGGTGGAGCTAAGTACAACTGAACGCTGAATAAGACATTTGTAGGTAACCAAAATGTTAATATTAATTTTCACAAACTGAAAACACACTGTGAAAGGGTTAAAGTTCTACGACGAAAACACAGATAACCCCCAGACCTGACAACGCCGTGGTAGCGACCTGTCAATCACAAGGTAGCCACGCCCTAAAGCATCCCCTGCTTTATGGTCTATTTGACTCTAAATAGGACCATAATTTGCTGAATGAACATCATGCTGTATTGAAGAAGACTTGAAACTAGTGATTGAGACCATAAACTCATGTTTACAATGTTTACTGAGGTAATAAATCAAGTGAGAAGTAGGCTCATTTTCTCATAGACTTCTATACAATCAGACTTCTTTTTGCAACCAGAGGAATCGCCCCCTGCTGGCTATTAGAAAGAATGCAAGTTGGCATTAAACAAAGGTCCTCCGGCCAGGAGCCGAACAGTGGATGCTGCGCTTATGCGCCTTAACCACTTATAATAATTTTGGTGACCCTTATACTTTTCATCTCGCACCATCGTCAGGTCAAGATTAGTTTGGTATTTGGTCATAAACCAAACTAATGACATTCCCATCAGACTGAGCTGTACTTTGTAGTACTAATTAGCAAATAAACTAAGAACATGGTAAACTATACTCTTGTGTACTGTATAACAACACAGTACAGAGGGAAAGAAAGCAATTGGACAAGTTAACAAACACAGACTTTGAAAAAGTTGTCTAAGCCCACAGACCACAGCAGACACTTGTTATCGCTCCTTGTGAAGTACTGTCAGGCCTAAACTAGCCTTCTTCAGTCTCGTTTTCAGCAAATGAAACATGCTTGGACAGAGGTCAGATGTCTGACTTGGCCAGAGAAGGACATTCCACAAGTATTACCTCGTCTCCCCATGCTCTGGATCATTGTCCTAAAAACTGGAGGAGTAGCCTATGTACAACACTAAGAGCTATGAGTCAAATCCAACAGAGCCAAAATAATGAGAAACATATCGCTGTCAGTTAAAAGATGAGCCACTTACAAGACTGTGTTTGATACAAATATTTCAGTAACAAGACGCACACAGCTGGAGATCTCATGATTCACCACAGGCAAGAGCAAGAAAAGCCAGTCGCTCTAAAGCCAAGAAAAATATGCAGGAACCTACTTTAATAATTGAGGGCAGAGGCGGACACTCGCTTTAATCCCTGTGAAGGCCCAGGTCACCACATCCATCACTCAGAAAGCCATGCAAGAGTCCGGCCCATTCATCACTCACTCTGGGATTTATTAGCTAGGTCTGGAGCCGGAGGGTGAGAGGTTAAATGAGGAGCATTGTGTTAGCGGTTATCAGCAGAGAGAGACCCAAAGTGGGTCTGTGTGCTAATCCACACACACACCATCAGATGTTTAATCATCACTGCGGCTGCCAGAGCTGGAAGTTAAATATACAGCCATATACAAACATGCATGTGTGAAACCGTACAACAAACACACATGCACACACACACATACCAAACAGTCTGATAACACTTCAGCTTATAAACACTTTCCCACATAAACATCCTGTGAAAATGTGAGCTGTCTGCAGCGCAGCAACACATGAACAACATGAGCGTACTTCTTTAGCACGCTGTATGACTAAAGAACACACTCACACATGCTCATTCTCCGTCTAATACACGCCTACGCACACACAGCTTGGTCTAAACAGGGCCACTACCAGCTAGCCGGATTGCCCAGGGGCACCTCACCATGTCTCATCACTGTAAGCTAATGTTGAACACGGCGGTAGCGCTCGGCGTAGCTGCTGTCACTTTGGCTTCAGATCCAGGTTATTTGCTCGAAGCTCAAATAGGCCAGGTTCTGCGTTACGGGGTCACCGCTTTCACATGAGGTGCATGCTTTCAGAGTGACAAACGCAGACCAAAAAATTGTTGCACAGGCTTTTTATTTGTAGCTGCAGCTTAAAAGCCTTTCTGCTGTACTCAAGTCTTTTTACATTCAGCTAGAAAACCAAAGGAGTCAGAGAGTGTGTCTGTGTGTGTGTGGAGTGTGTGCGTAAGTGCTCTCTATCTCGCCAGCCTCAAATCCAAAGCAATTAGAGAGGCCAGATGGTGGGCTGGACTCACAGTAAATAGCTGTGCATTGACAGAAGAAGCCTGCAACAAAAATGAACCGTGACAAGGAGCCAGGATGACACGCAGATACATGGCGGCATCAAAGCACCAGGCAAACACCGAGGACGAGCCGCCATAACCGCCATAAACCAACTGTCACAGTCGTGGGGGATGTTAACAGCACAACTTGTATCGTTTGATGGCAACACAGAGAGGGTACTTGTATGCAAAAATCAAATAAGGCAGGTGCACATGCACGCTTGAACACACACATTCACTCCCATGCCAGAACATTCATACACAAACCTGTACACACACACACGGACAACCCTCTACGTGTCCTTCTGTTAAAATTTGACCAAACCAGTTTGGTTTAGTCAGAGTTCAAACAATGCAGCCTTTGAGAGGCGCTCCATTCACAGAGTTTCAGCTTGGCCTGCACATTCCCCAACTGAAAACACAAACTGCCTCCCTCCAGGAAAACCACTGAAGCTCCAGCACCACATTCCTCAACTCTATCCTCTTCTCTGTGTGTGTTGTAGGAGAGGTGTTGGGGCTCCACTGAATATAATTATTATATACAGTATAGGCATCTTGAAGTAAGAGAGTGCATGTGTGCTTTGTATTGCCACTCTTCATACTCCGCATTCTCAGGTGAAAAATGTGCCCTACAGCAGTCTCCTACATACCGGTTACCAAGGCAGCAAGTTTACTTCAGCCAACCAGGGACACATATAGGAGTCAGAGAGACTAAGAGGAGGTGGAGCTTCAATACAGGACAATTGTAATCCACAAAATGGCTTCTCCTATTCCGGTGCTTTTCCCATAAGCCGGTTATCACACCTCTGTTGACACACACACACAGATTTATCGAAACTGAAACGAGACAAACAGCCAGACCAGGAAATGAGAGTGGAAAAAACAAACAAATGGGGGGGTGGAGTGTCTGGAGTGTGAAGGATGGGTGACAAGAGACAGAGAGGCCACTTCATATCCCGATCAATTAATCTATAAATCTAATCAGTGAGAATCAATTCTATTCAATTTGGCTCCTCAGTCATCCAAGCTAGTGTTAAAGAGACAGAGGGAAGAAGAGGAGAAACAGATACCACACACAGCAACACTGGAACATTTTCAAAAATCAAGAAATCTTTAATAGCAACCAAATACGAAAAAAATATAGAAAGACACGACAAAATGGTGACAACGATTCTAATTCCGTTTTTTTTTTTCTTCAAAAGACCAAAATAAATGTGAAATAAAAAAATACAAAAAGAAAAAACAACGTTTACACAGGGCAGTCCATAATAAAAAGCACATTTTGGGGGTAAGACTGTTTTCTCATGTGTGTACAGTTCATTTGTATAGAAGAAGCACATTTTGCCAGTTTTGGCAGCAATCACAGCGCGGCAGTCAAGAATAAAGCACTCAGAAAACATAAATTATAAAGCACTGCAAAATAACAGAAAAGAGGGGAAACTGTAATAGGAGAAAATAAATCCTTCATGCTTGCTGTCACTGAGAGAAATACACAAACGTGACACCATAAATTAGTAATATCTTTTTCTCTGCTACATATTTATATATTTATACTATGTACACAGGGAAGTTTTCTCTCTTTTTTTTCTTCTTTTATGCGAGTGAGATGGGGAGATGTTAAGGCTTTGATTAGTCATCAAATGTTTGGAGCCGAAGAAAAGCAACAGTGTGTGGCTTGCTGGGAAAAAAAGAAAAATATTTATTTGACTACCTAACCTTGTGCTAGACCCGGGCCAGGATCCTGGATTCCTCTAAAAGCGTTTTGTCTGACAAGCCTTACATGGGTGCTGAGGTGGGTGGCAACGGTGTGTGTGTGTGTGTGTGTCTGTGGAGGCGGCGGTCGCGGTGGCGGAGGTGGTTGAAGTGAGAGAAACAACATTTTGGAGATGAGTGGGAAGTTGCGACGCTCTAAAAGCATTCGAAGGGATCCGGGAGGGGAGAGCAGGTCAGCGCCGTGGCATTTTTATGAAAGCTATATCCCCCCGTGTGGAACAAAAAGCGGAACGGACAAACAGTTTCCTAAAAAGCCAGTTTCTCTGACACTGGGTGAAAGGGTGTGTGTGTGTGTGTGTCCCTGAATGTGTAGTTGTCTCTGTTCTACATGGTCGCTGACTCTGGATCAGGTTTGGGGAGTAGAAAGCAGTGGAGCAGGGGGACACATCATGGTGCGGCTCTTTCCACAGTAATAGGACACAGTATATGTCCTGACAGAGCCACTGAGCAAGAAGAGGAGAAAGAAGTGTTTGTGTGTTTGTGTGCAGCTATGCGAGCGCGTTTGTGTGGGCTCGTGTCAGGAGATGGCAGAGTTGTCAGGTATGAGGTGTCTTCTGCACAGTTTGGCTGTGGGAGTGAGCATAATGAGAGTGACTGAGGGGTGTTTGCGAGTGGGCGAATGTTTCTCTGCATCCTGCGTATATGTACAGTATGTGTGCGCGAGTTGAGTCTTCGAAATGCACAATAATATCTTCAGTTTGCCGGTTGTCCGCGGTGACAAAGGGTGGCTACTCAGGTTACAGCCCCAATGGCAGTGAGAGATGTCCCGAAGCCCCCGAGCGTCACGAAAAACACACACCGACACACTACTATATACACACACACACACACACAGAGCTGACTCAACATAGACATCACCTGTGTGGTTACAGTCTACCTAATAAATTATGAGCATTGTGGGTATTTTTGCATTGTGCAGGGTGTCTGTCAAGGAGAAGGAGAAGCCAGTTGTGCAAAAAAATACTGTGTGCTTATTATGTGGAAATGCAGGCAACGATAACTTTTTTTTCACCAATACAAATCAACTTTTTATCACTTTAGGCAAACTCAGCTCAGTCAGTTCAGTATGTTTTAACACCCAAACCACCGAGGTATTCGTTGGATTAAAAATTACATTCTGAATGCCCTCTGAGACTTTTGAACTATAGACTTTAGCCGACCCACAACGCCTACCTCTTTACTTCCACAACACTGGCAACACTGGCTCCATCGATCTGATATTTACATTGTCATAAATATCCACATTTTCACAAGAAAAATAAAGATGCTTACATATATAGTACACAGATACCTCACACCAAAATGTACATACAACAGTTTTGTCCCTTATCGCTATTTTGACCCCAAATAACCCCAAGTATTACACTCATGTTTCTCTTTGTAGCGGTGACACACACAAGTGCAAAAATAAGTAAATATTTTATACTTTGAGTGGTTGTGACAAATCAGCTGCGTTCAGTACATTTACTGTACCCCGGGTTGACAGGAGCTGCATTTATGTAGAAGGTAAGGCCATTAGACGATAATCCTATTGAACACACTGGCTTACAATATGCTCAAATACTGAAAGCCGTCTCTCTGTATTCATCATCTGCCTCCTGTGTCTCTCTCCTGTGTCTCTCTCCGCCTCTCCAAAGGTTAACAGCCATCACAAAGGCAAACTAGGACTGTCTCGCCCTATACACATACTTGTACTGTATGTGAGTGTTTCTCACCTCTATAGCTCAAGGTTAAAAACAGCTATGATAGGAAAATGCAGGCAAGCGCAGTCATCCTTGCTCTTGGCAATGGGTCACCCTGTGTTTGACCTCATGACCCTGCAGCAAACTGCAACCCAGATCTTTGCTGGGCCTTACAGGAGGGCAGTACAGTCATGGAGGGCTGCACTCACCAGATTCCCGGTGGGTCAAGGGGGAGCTGATTAGAGGGCCAGGAAAAGCACGATTAGAGGAGCTACAGCGGGGCGTCTCTCCCAAGATTGTCCATCACAGTCATCCAGTGGCTACGTAGACACGGTGATGCACGCACACTGAGCCTCAAAGACCGCAGCGGGCAGTAGTAATATTTGCCTGAGCGAGCCTCCGGTGGCTCGTTAGAAGGATAAATTAACAGTCAGAAGACAATCAGCCCTGAAGCTGCATCATAAAGGGCCATTTCACTGCTTGTTGCCTATTAGTCAATATGACTCCCAGAGCTTCGCTGTGGACGCAAACCTTTTATGTCTCCCGATCAATTCACTACATTTAATAACATCCGCTAATGGAAAGAAATATTACATGATCGGATTGAAAATCGATCTAACCTAACGCGGTCATACTTTGGGGGGTGGGATTCTGTTACATCCGGCCATTTACTTAAGTGTGGGAGGAGATCGTAGCGTCCACGCGGTGGAGTGAACATGGCCACTCCAGGTGGATCAGTCAGTCCTGCCGTGTCAGGGCAGACCGGGGCTGGAATAGAGTAAGTGGGGCGTTTGACACATCAGGAGCAGTAAAATACTCCACTGCTCTCTGTGGCCCTGACCTCGACGCCACCGGATAAATCATAACCTCCCCATAAACACTGGGAGAGAGGGATGGAGAGAGAGAGAAAGAGAGATGGAGGAATGATAGAGAGATAGAGGTGGGAGGGGGAGGAATCGCCACGTCATAAACGATAAGTGGTGGCAATCTGTTGGTCCCAGCTAAGCGAGCGACTTCACGGCTCATTACCAATCAAGCTCCTCCTGTCAGGAGCGCTCTGAAGAGACGGGGATGAGGAGGAAGAGAAAAGAAGAGACACACGCTCCTCTCCAGTCCTCCTGCATCCCTCTCTCCATCCCTTGACCCTGTCAGATTGGCTACACCTCACTCCCTCATCTCTTGTTTACCGTCTCTTACCTCCAGGCACAGTACAAAAGTTTGCATGTGAATACCTTGTTAAGAACTTAGCTCAAACTCTCTGCAAACTTGCTTTGTTGAATTCAGCCGCTCTTGTGTTTGTGCAGCACGACGACCTAATGTTCTTTTTAAAATGTTGTAAATTCAAGCGCGTCTACTGTCGCTGATAGTTTGCAGAGAAGTTTGAGAGGAAGGCAGAGAGGGCGGGAATGAAAGCTTGCCAGTAGACTTGAGCAAATACTTTGTAATTCACCTGATGGCTACTGTCTATACTTTCAAAAACCTTCCTCCCAATCCATCACTAGCTACTAACTACCCACCAGCTGTCACAGCACAACGCATTACCAAAACAAAAAGGTTTCCCACAGGAGAATAGCGGGCGAGGCAACACGCAACTGCTTGACAACCCCTTCCACTTCTGCAGTTTTGGTGAAGATAAGAGTGAATATGCAAGTGAGTTGCCTCCTCTATAGCCAAGCTTGTATCATGATTCCATTATCCTACTCCCACACTACACGGTTTCTCTCTTCTAGTCTGTCTGTCAAGAGTCCTTGTCAAGGTCCCAGTGATAGCGATAGCATGAGCAGAAGCAGTGGGAGACAAGTTGTTTCTTTTCTCTGTTTGATTTGCAGTTCTTAGGGACCAGATAACAGCGACGCTCCTTTCAGAATATCCCTCCTGTTCATTCAGTCCATTCTGGGGCTGCACTGTGATTAATAATAGGTTATGTTTAAAATCAATTTTCAAAAATAAAAGCGGTATCATTTTCTCTTCTCTATCAGACAGGGACGAGACCCTGGAGCCACAAAAATCCTCGGGAGGATCCCTCCTTTTTCTTCTCCTCCTCCTTTCCTCTTCTCCTTCTCTATACGTAAACAGCAGTCCGCGAGATGACGGAGCCGTCCCGCTGGGACTCCATGTCATCATCCAGGTAATCTCCAATCATATCGTCCTGGTCATGTGGCGGGCGAAGCTGCAGGATGGGGGCCCCTCCAGTGAAGTGGTCATACCTCTCGTCCTCCTCCAGCTCATCAAACTTCCTCCTTTCCGCATCATCTAACTCGTTGCTTAGCAGGATATCTTGGGCGGTGGGTGTAGTGGCGGCGACTTCAGGCCGGCCCCCTATGGTGAGCGGCTGGTGGTGGTTGTTTTTCTCCCCAAGGCCCTGGTGGGGCGAGCTCTCGTTGTAAACGTAGATGGGGCCGTTGTTGTTGCCGCCTCCGACGCCGCCGCTGCCTGCGCCTCCGCCCGTGCCGTTCTTGCTGGCCTTCTTGCCGCCACCAAATATGCGTGTCTTCATGTCGCTGCCGCCATTGGCGCGGTAACCCTGCTGTTGCCTGCGGCTACGGGTGACAAGCACGGCGATGAGAGCGGCGACCAAAAGAAGGGCCAGCAGGGAGCCAATCACAGCTCCCGCCACCACGCCGGCATTGGATGGGTTCACTGAGGGCTCTGTAGGAGGGAGGAGAGGCAGGGAGGGAGAGAAAAGGAAGAAAAGGAATATGGTTGAGAAAAAGAGACCAGTGTGAAACATGGAGAGAGGAGAAGAGGGAAAATAGGGACGGCATAAAGAAGAGACGGAAGAAAGGGTAATGTCGAGGAAAAACGAGAAAGGTAGGAAGGTGTCAGTGGTGTTAGTCTGAATTGTATTCAGTGAAATGTGTTAGAGTGCTGAGGTGTCAGTACAGTCATGTGTGTGTGCGTGTGTGTGCGTGTGTGTGCGTGTGTGTGTGTGTGTGTGTGCCGAGTCTCTTCCTACACTGACATTTCCTCCTCTCCCTCAGAGCTGCTCCTGTCCCCATTCCCACAGCCACGTCACAACAACGTCGCAGCCACGTCTCCCCCTGTGTTGCCCTTCAACGGCCAGGGTCTGTCCAAGGCTCGCCACAAATCACAACGCAAGGCAGGGCGGGGAGGGGGAGGAGGTGCAAGCCACATACACACACACTTTCTGAAGGAACGGGGGATGGCGCGTGCAGGGGCAGAACAGGTGGAGGCCATGCAGCGGAGGAGGATAATGATGGATGGTAGGAGTGGAGGTTGGATATTAGATGAAGAAGACGAGGAGGAGGAGGAGGTGGCGGAGTGAGTGAGTGACAAAGTGACACAGCGGAGTGACAACTCTTCCTGGAAGCCATGAGCACAGAGCAGGGGGACAGTTTGGCGGCCCTCTCCGCAAAAAGGCACCGCTCGAGTGCACGTCAGTCCTAGACGTGTCTCCAATTTTATTCCAGCACTTTTATTTTAGTCACAACTGCCATGTTACACACACACACGTACACGTGAAAAGAAGCCATTTTGAATTAAAGATGACCTATAATGCTCCTTTTCAGGTGCATACTTATATTTCGGGTTTCTACTAGAACATGATTAGATGCTTTAATGTTAGAAAAAACTTTATTTTTCTCATACCAGTTGTGCTGCAGCACCTCTTCTCGCCCTCCCCTGCCCCGCCCTTCCCCAACAAAGCCAAGTCTGCTCTGATTGGTCAGCTGGCCCACTCTGTTGTGATTGTTCAACTGAACCAAACTTTTCTGTCTCCGCTCTAACTAGCTTTGTTTGAGGGCGTGGCCCAACTAGCCACTAGGCAGGTATTATGCAAATGTGCTACTTGATGACATCACCATGTTACGGAAGAAAAGACACTCGAGACTTCAATCAAGGCGTTTCAGGCAGTTCAGGAGCAGTGTTTCAGTGGGGGAGAATAACTCTTATAACTTTGCAGACCTTTTACATGCATAGAAAACTATATAACGCACTAAAGGAAAGGGAAAAAGCACCAAAACATAATAGGTCCTCTTTAAACAAAGGCTTTCTTAGAGTGCAGACTGGCTAAGGAGGGTATAAGTAAACTAGGGCTCCATAATCGAATGCACGGTATTTCTGTTTGTGTATCAAAACTCCAGGGAGAGGTACAGTAGTAGTGTCTAAATCAGGGTTGCGAAGACGTCCCATATGACTTGTCAGCCATATAGTGCTCCTTCTCTGCATTCACACTTCCCACTCCCTCGACATCCCTCTGCAGTGATATTAGTACAATATTTCAAAGCAGGTATTTGAACAGCAAAAAGATACAACTGCTTTTGCAGGGAAGGAAACCACAAGTATTTTTCTTTCGATTTACTGTGGCAATAACACACTTAAGTTTCAGCACTACCACCAAAACAATACCGTTCTTGATTCCTTGCTTTGAGGAATATAAACATGTTTTTCTAGAGGAGCCTTTTCTTCCATTTATCAAAATCAGCCTATTTAAATGCATTAGTTACGTTTGCAGCCCTACAGCCTAAAGTGTAAAATCAGCAAAATTATGATTTAAATGAGGAAATATCTGATCCAAATTAAGCAAACCACACTAAGACTCTGAGAAGCGTTCACTGCCAGCTCTCAGTGCTTGGCGCCATGGACACATTTCAGTCAGTACTCAAAAAGTATTGAGATTTGATACCAGGCCTAACTGTAAGAAGTTAAGACACTAGTGGTGAGTAAAGCCTCTAGGAGAACCACGACAGTGTTACTGCTTTGCTCAGGCTTTTTGAGGCCATGAGTTCAGAGCTCTAAGTGCTTTCTGGGAGTATGACAACTCCCCGCAGACCCTGTGACCGTTTCCCCCGAGTGGTCATCATCTATAACTCAGCGGGCAGGGAGTATGGCGCTAACGCTGCCTGAGTTACCCGTCAGCTCCAGTCCAGTTTGACCAAAAATGTTCTCCAAATGACGCAGGTTATTTTACAAGGAGTTGTGTACAAGTAATAACTTATGTAGGATTTCTATGGACTCCTATGATGGATATACAGCTTAGACTTTATTCCAAAAGCTGTTTTTGCAACAACGTGCCTCCCTTCAGAGCTTTACTATTAGTAGAAGGGAATATTGATGCCTGAATGTATATTACTCCCACTTTCACAGGGTTCAAAGCATTCAAGTTTGGAGCTTATGATGTATTTTTTATGAATACACGTATTTCTATTTAATGTACTTGTTTAATCTGTTTGGATCATTTTGGATGTCCCAGATGCAATATACAGAATTATTTCATTTTACTCTTTCGATCCCTAAAGAAGGCATTTTTCGAGCAGAAACATTATCTTATGGAATAAAGTCCCTCATTCTAAAGTGGCCCTGCTTCCTACACAATAAACAAAATATGTTCATTTTAGTCCCTGGTTGAAGGTGATCAAGAACCCTTGGCTAAGCTGAGCATCCTGTCTGTTGCTCTGGCTTTCCTTTCCACTCTCTGCACTTTTCACCAGCAGAGGATTAACCAGTCGACGCCGCTGTCGAAATCCCTGCCTAAATTTGAAAGCAGCGAATCAGCCCAATTCTTATTGTCATTCCCATTTGAAATCCATCAGCTCTTGTTAAGGGTACAGAGAGCTGACAGAATTACTCTTGTAACACTGATTCTTGTCAAGAGAGAAAATGGAAGTCGACTGCTGTCTACACCTGTGCTCCGCTCTTCTCTCCCTCTTTATTTCTGCCTCTCCACTCCCCCTTTTTCCATCTCTGCCTCCACTTCACCAGCTGTCTCCTGCATACACTCTTTCCTCTAAATCCATTTTCCCTGCCATCTCTCCAGTTAACGTTTGTACTTCTGTCACGTTACTTTCTCCCTCTGCACTTCACTTTCAACATATGCCTAGGGAGAAAAATTAATAATTTCATGTGGGTATATTTTCTCTTCCTTTCTTTCAATTTCTCCCACCAGCCTCCCCGAGTACGCTCCCCTCTCTCTCTCTCCCCTCCTATTCTCCCCCGAGCGGTGCTAAACATTCCTGTTCGCACACATGAGAGTGAGAGCTAGCCCTCAGTGTCCACTTGTAACAGGAACACAAGAAATGCATTATCACCTCGGGCTCCGCGGAGCTCCGGCACATGCAACGTGGCAACAATCTCTGTGCAAACTTGGGGGCCGGATGCTGCCTCACATTGCCGTCACATCAAAGGGAATTACGCTAAAATTTAAATGCAAATTCTCCCTAAATTCTTCTCATCCAATTATTTTTAATGCGTCGCTCAAGTCAGTGTCTCTCTCAAAGTCTGTGCTGGTCATTTTAAATCCTTTTGTGGGTGATAATTCATGTTTTATTCTACCCTTCTGGAGACAACACTTAAAAGATTCAAGAGAAAGATGTAAAAGGAGCCGCCCCAGGCTCCCAGTACGGGCCCACTACAGACCCAGACACATCCTAACATCGCACCAGTGGAATGTATTTCAGTGGGTGAGGAGAGGACATCTTCTAAACACATGCTGTTGGATGAGCCAGCAGAAAATAATGCAATATGCATGCTGTGTGGATAACAAGGGGGGGAAAAAAATAGAAAAACAAACATGCAGAACTACAGTACCCAACCCCTCCCAAAACACACACACACACACCATACTGTGGAAGCCAAAAAAACAGCAGGCTTCTTATGAAGTCACGTCCAGCACGACCGTAAGCTCCAAGTGACCGCAAGTAATGAGAGAGATGGAGCGGAAGTAACGTCTGCTGCAGCCTCCCAAAAACACGCATGGTCACATACACACACACACACACTCACACACACACACTCACAGACGCCATCATGGTCATCAGTGGTCTGACGCTGGGCTGGGCTGCACCTAGAGCATAGCTTAGCAGTATTCTCTGTCAGCATGTTAACTTATTGAACAGAGCTGTGTGTGTGTGTGTGTGTGTTTGTGTGTGTGTGTGTGTGTGTGCTAATGAGGGGTGGGCAGGGGGCCAGTAGCGGGCTGGAGGGAGACTTGGCTCCATCAGACCTGTTCTCTAGCCGTTTTCGCATGGCCGGAGACACACACTGACAGACACAGACAGATACAGGCAGACACACACACGCACTCAAACCCAGTGGAGGAAAATGTCCAAGCCCTTTGCTCTTGAACTGCCTTCTTAGATGAGTCTAAAAATGGGAGCGAATGCACCGAATTGAGAGGAAATGTCTTTTCCGTTGAACTGAAGAGCCCCTCGGACCATGTGGGGGGGATTGGATAGAGGACATTTTAACTTTTTGAGGTTCATCTGAGACACCCCCGTAAGGGACGATGGGGAGGGGGGGAATAAGATGGAGGGAATCTGGGTTAGCCACACAGGAACCCCCGCGAGAGGAAACTGGAATGGAGGGATGGACGGAGGGATGGAGACTACTAAGCTGTGATTAAGGAAGAGCTACTGGTATTTAAGAGTTAAGCTTAAAGAGAGAAGGAGATAGCATGAGCAGGAGAGTGAGAGAGAGAGAATGCTGAGGGCAGGAGTCTCTTCTCCGAGCAGGGAGATCAGCGCCAGACTTGCGGAGGCTGAAAGACAACCTGAGAGAGATAAGGAGGATGAGGACAGAGCATATGCTAACTGAGAGGATGAGAGATGCAATGAAAAGAGCAAACTGCAGTAAAGGAGATGGCGAGGGAGAGATAAATCGAAAGAAAGGGAGGAGGGGAGAGCAGGGTAGGATACTTTTGCTTGTGTGTGAGTAAGCAGCAGGATCGAAGATGAGAGGAGGAGAGGCAAGGAGAAGAGAGGACACCCATCCCTCTCTCTCAGGACAAGACTGAGGGCAGAGGACATGGGCAAACACCCACACAGACACACACTAGTGTGTAGATTTGTGTGTGTCATGCAGCTGTGGGGTAGAGAGGAGCGGGGGGACCTGCTATGTAGCAGGTGCTGGCCATTTCACGCCTGTCGGCCCCTCTTAGCCCTGTTTGTCTACACGCATTCGCATTAGCCTCCACAGGTCTGCATCGCCATCCCATCTGGAGTCATTCCGCATCTTTCTCTTGCTCGGTTTCGACCGTCATCCACTCTTTCACTTCACTCCAACCCATACAATCTCAATCTTTCTGAACACTTCTTGCCATCTCTCTGCCTCCCTTCTACAAACCCTTCTTCGCTCTGACACGTGCTGGTTGCCTCAGTCACCTCTTAACTGCCGGCGAATTTAGCTCACATCTTATCCTCCGCCTCTTCCACCTCTGCCAGTGAGTAAGAGAGGAGTGGGAAGGAGGGAGGAGGTGGTCGGCAGCGAGTGAGCAAGAGGAGATGGAGGAGGGAGATGATAGGGCAAGGAAACTGTGGGAAGTTCAACACTGGAAGAGACCAGAGGAACCAGAAAGAAAAAGAAGGAGAGAGGATGAGAAAAAAAAAAGAAAGAAGAATGAGAGTGGAAATGTAGGATAAAAGACAGAGCGAGAAGGGAGCGGATGGTGGAATGAGCAGAGAGGCAGCCAGGAGCTGAAGCAGCAAAGGGTGACTGATCCGCTCTGAGAGGCTTGGAGACAGACAGACACACACGCCATGCTGAGAGATAGTGGAGGCCAATAGCGGTGGAGATAGGATGCAGTGGCACAAGATTCCCATGGGAGTTTTTAAATGCCGTCAGCATCTGCTCTCTCTCCCTCTATCCCTCTTGCCCCTCGCTCTCTCAGTGTGAGGATTGCATGCTGGCACTGATTTATCCTAGTGCACGTTCTCTGGCTTTTTAAGTCTAAAAGCAGCAGCCTCCATCTTCCTCCCTCCGCTCCCGCCATCGTTGTATCTCCCTTGCTTGTTGCTTGTAATACACAGCAGGAGATGGTGACATCCTTTGTGCTACAGAAGCCAGTTATGCTACTGTGCAGCGGTACAGAATGGCCCCAGAGGAGTGGTGATGCATGCTGTGGCACCATAAGGAGCCGAGGGACTTGAAGAAAGATGGGGGGGTGAGAGAGAAAGACAGAAAAAAAAGAAATAGGTAGAGACTGAGAAAGAAAAAAAGGAAAGAAAATGGGGGCATGAAGTAGTTGGGTTGCTCTTAAACTGAAGCCACCAGAGAAACACTTTTTCCCCATTACGGGCAAGGTTTACCCCGACATCAGCAGAAAATAACTTCCGGTTAAGTGCAGGCAGAAGAGTGGAGGGGGATGTATTTTGTATGAGGTGAAATGCAGGAGTGAACCCTGCGGAAGGGGTGCAGCTAACCCTATTGAGGAACAGGGATGGACTGTTTTTCATCACACCGTTCTGGTTGGTTTAACTCAGAGACCTGAGGTGGTACAACAAGCTACACAGCATACACAGATCCATACACCTGAATACACACACAACATATCACAAATATGAACCAGCAAACACACACACATAGACAGACGGTGTATCAGCGCAAGTCTAGTCTTGGCTAAACCCAAGGCAACACTGAAATCCACCTCATTTCAAAGTCAACAGTGTCACTGTGAGCGAAATTCATCACTTTCAGCGATTGCAGCCTTATCTTCAACTCACTGACTCTAATGAACACTGCTCATTTGCTTTGCTTTAGTCTCTCCTGTCATTAGCGATGGCCAAGGGTACTGCTGAGAAGCTACTCAAGTTGCTTTTGTGATCATGACTTCAGGGAGCGAACTGCTCCCTCTCTCATTCCTCAATAGCGAAAAATATCATCTCGTCTATGTGTACCACTCACAATGTGAACTGCCACTAAAGAACCTTGTGAAAAACCGCTTTGTAAATGCTATGTGATGTACAAAGCCGATAAACACACCTTGGGTACTGCCGAGGCATATAAACTTTGATAATTCAGTTTTATTGAGGGCATGCAAAGAGACGTAGAAAAGTGACATGCATCTTAATAGGACACAGAGAAAAAGAGGTAGGAAAAGTTGAAAAGGGAGAACCCAAAAGCAAATGCATGCACGTATTCACTCTATAAAACAGTCACACACACATGGACAGAGCAGCTGGACCCTCTAGCCCTACACTACACACCCAAGACAGTCCTCAGCACAGAGAATATGTGTGTATGTTCATGTGACATGTGAGGCAGAAGGTGTGTGTCCCTGGGGAAAACATGAGAGCATAGCGCACCAGGAAATGTGTAGCAGGTGTGATGAAAGTGCACTTGGTTCCAGTTCATCAGTTCAGATGATATAAATGTTTTCATACACAAGCCAGGGGAAGGTTTAGATGATGAACGGGACCCAAGTGAGCCACAAATGTGTTTTTCCATTTCACTTCTGAAATATTCACTGCTTCATACTGAAGCGTTTACTGTGTCCAATTCATTCGTGTGTTAGGACATTTGTGCAAATTACACTTTAACCTACTTAGAGCAGCAAATGCGTGGATTTGTGATGACAGGAGTAATTTTAATTCATCAAATCACAGAGAAGTGCACAAAAAGAACACTTTATTACTTGTTTCTTTTGACAAACACACAGGTTGTACTCCAAGCAGGATAATGTATATTTCTAAATGTTATGTGACCTACATCTTGAGTATCGTTTATTAGGGGTGGGGGAAACAAAATTTGATACAGCATAGTATTGCGATATTTTGCGTGGCACTATTGTATCGATACACGGACGTCAAGTATCAATATTTTATTTTAAAAAATCAGCCAGTGGGCCGTCGCATTTTTTAAATATTTGTAGAGGGCTCAGTCTTAAAGCTAGAGTGAAGATATATTGGTATCATATGAAACTAGACAACCTAAGGAACCGATTGGTGCCAACCAATCATGTTCGCTTGTCAGGAAGAACGCTAAATAATGCTTCAAAGTTATGCAAAATTTTGGCGAGGGAAAACTGGCATGGCCATTTTCAAAGAGGTCCCTTGACCTCTGACCTCAAGATATGTGAACGAAATCTCCGAGATAGATAAAACAGATGTTGACAAACTGCATAATTAGCAGATGAAAAAAGGTAATAAATTGCAATATATCTTATCGCAATACTCAGCATATCGCAAAATGTTTAAAAACGCAATAAAATGGTATCGTGACTTAAGTATCGTGATAATATCGTATCATGTGGTCTGATTCCCACCCCTACCGTGTATACACATGCTATGTATTTATACTTTTTTGTGTACATGTGTTAGGGGTGTCTGCTTGTTTGTGTCCTTCAAACTCACCTCTAACCATGACTGTGACCTGGTCCCTGCCGGTCCCGATGCGGTTCTTGACCTCACAAACGAAAGTGGTGTTGACGGCGTCGTCCACCTTCAGCACCTTCAGCACGTTGTCTTTGATCTGCACCGTGTCGGGCTTCTCTCCTGACATCCTGCAGGGACATAAAGAGCATATCGCCGTGAGAAAGAAGAAAAGGACGGAAAAAAACTGAGAATAGGATTATTTGACTTTGGGTTACAATGAGAGCATTGAAACAGACGTACATTTACAGAAATGTGCAGTATTGTGCCATGTCATCAAATTCCACTAATCTTGATCGGCAGAGCAAAACCAATCAGTTTCCCCCTTCCAATCCATTATCACACAGTGGAGGAAAATACGATGGGGACAGGAGGAAAATCAAAACTGCTGGATCCGAGCCCAAAATCTCATCTCTTCCATTTTTAAGTACCAGACTTTCTGTTTTCTTTTTCTTTTCTTTTTTTTTTTCTCAAATTTTGTCAGTTAAGCTGATAATACAGAAAAAAAGGGAGAGAGGGAGTCATATTGTGCTTCTCATTATGCAAGGGTTAAATCTGGAGTCGCAGAGTCCATTATGAGAAATTATACGGCTATCTCCATAATCAGAGCAGAGGGCTGTAGTGGCAATAATAAAAAGCGCTGATTACAGCTTTGTGGACCTGGGAATGAAGGGTGAGGAGGAATGAGAGAAAAATAGATAAGAGAGATGCTGGGAAAGAGAGACGGAAGAAAAGACGACAGGACAAAAGAGATGATGGATGTGCGGATACTTACGTCTTCCACTGGGCGGTCATTGGAGTGGGGTTTCCGGTAGCCTGGCAGGTGAGCTCCACATTTGTACGACCCACATACCAATTATTGTCATAACCCACTATTGTCACCTGAGGGGCGTCTGGGGGAAGGACAGATGAATGGCAGAAGGGAGGAGAAAAAAATAGCTCAATTAATCTCTCCAAGGTTTCATGTTAGAGTGTGAACAGCAAAGGAATTCATGGAAGTGCTGGGCTGTGTTTGTGGTGTCTTACATTGAACTGCCAGCTTCAACGGGAAGCTATCTGCTTTGACCTGGGTCCTGTGCGCCACCACGCAGCTGAGGTCTTTCCCGTTGTCTGCCGGTGTGGGGACCATGCGGTACTCGCTGCTGATGGTCACGGTGTTGTCGACGCCCGGCTTAGTCACTGTTGTCGCATTGCCATTGGCTGCGGTCACCCAGGAGATCTGGGCGGCGGGGCGGCCGTCCACAGACTCGCAGCGTGCCACGACGACCGGCTTAGCGCCCGCTACCACTGTGACGACGGAGGCAGAGTTCTGCGGCTTAGCTGATGGATGGACGGAGGGTGGAGAGAGGAAGAGACACAGAGTGGCAGAGAGAAGATTAAAGGATGTAGAAATAGATAAAATGGAAATAAGACAGCCGGGGGAAAAGATAATGTGCACCATTATTGATAAACAATTTGAGTCACCAGCCTGGCAAAAGCAAATCCAAAACCTCAAACATCCTTTTCTCTCCAGAGCCTACATTGATAAACACTTACGAGCTGCAATGCAAACACACACAAACCCTAAATCTTCTTTCACTCTCTCTCCATTTAAACTATTTCCTCTCTATCCCCATCACCCGCCATTGATAAACAATTCCTCTGACTGGTCCAGTGCATTTCCATACACAAATTCTAAATCACTACATGATCTCGGTCATCCCCCGCCCCCACTCCTCTACCTCCCACTTCATCCCTCCTCTATGATACGGGTGTGGGATCAGAGGAGAGCCGGCAGGACAGGAGCTGACAGCAGGCATGACAAGCAGCCAGATCAATATAGTGCCTTAGGGGAGGAAGGGAGGCAGGATGCGTTGGAGAGAGAAGAGAGCGACGCAGAGGCACTGGTGCCGGGCCAAGGTTAGACCAATGGTTCCATTGCATTAACAAGAACACAATTGATCTGACAATACCACTTATAATAGCAATTAAGCCTTGCTGGACATGCTTTTAACCTGCATGCTACCTTTGGGGGAGGGAGAGAGCTAGAGAGAGGTAGACGGAGAGTACTTTGCATTTATATATATAGATATATATCTATATATATAGATAGTAAGCAAAGTCAATATGCACACACTCGCTATAGACAGATGGGTGATCGGTGAAAAACCAACATATACTGTAACAGCTTCAATGTAGCTTGATTCAACAAGTCTCTAGAAAATCTACTGTAGAGACCGCGGAACAAAGGACTACTGTAGGATTTTGGTGAGAAAAGCTAATTAATTGATAAAGGTAATTTAAGACTAGTTCCAATTCTCTTGTTATAAATTACTTTGACTAATCAATTCATTCATGGTGTGAAAGTCTGGAAAAACTACAGATCTTTCAGAACAAGTTAGTCAGGGTCATGGTGGCTTTGATTCCTTTGTACCTGACAATTTGGGCTTGAAAAGTGTAAGAAGTTTTTCTTAATGTAATAACAGACATTTTAAAGGGAGCATGTAAAGATGTTTCAAGTCCTCTGGAGGCAGAAACCTGTTATGTGATAGGTTTGAACCCAAGAGAACATCGGTAAACAACAATTAGCCTTGACAGACAGAGCTGTCGGTGGTGCATAATATTTATAACCATTTTCGTAGGGTTGGGGGAACTCATGCGCACCATGCTAAAGTAGGAATGTCACGAGGACCGATACTTCGAACACTTCGATACTTCTACGGTAATAATAAATTTGCAAAAAAACAGTATGCAAACGGTAATAAAGGAATGTATGTTGAAGTACATGGGGTTTGTTGTTTTGTTTTTTACCGTGGTAAATCGAATTGGGTATCAAGAATTGTGGAATTTCATTGTTATTGGTATCGACTACTACATTTCTGGTATTGTGACATCCCTAGGCTAGAGCTGGTAAAGATGACGTTTAACTCCAACTTGGGTACTTGTTGTTTAAGTTCTGTGGTGCCAGAAATTGGCATCAGTTATCCTGGCACATTAAAAAGTAAAGTAGCTAACACAGTTTTCAAAAGAAGATAAAACTGTGGTTAATGGGAAACTTAAAAAAGGGGAAATAGTTTTTATACATTTTGGCTATAATTTGTAATTTTCAATATTTCATGTTTTGGATGTTTGACGTGGAGGGATTTTATCCATGATATAGTTCTGTTGCCTAGTTAAATCTTTGTTATCTTCACATCAAGGACCAGAATACAGATACAGTAGATTTTGGACTTCATGGTGTTTTATAATCTGTACACATTACATGGATTATGGATTAGTGACCTACCCAGCATGACCAGGTAGGTGATGCCTTGCTCGTTGCCACTGGGGTAGGTAGCGTACTCGCAGATGTACTTCCCCTCGTCGGTCATCCTAACCTCGCTTATCTGGATGGAGGGACTGTCCAGGTTCGGGGGGCTGGGCGTGAAGGTGACTCTGCCCTTCACGGGCGAGTCGGGGAAGTTAGGATCGAAGTTGGGGTGGAACACGGCGATGTTGATCCTTTCTCCATCTTTCGGCTCGTAGATCCACGTGACCTGTGGTGGAGGAGGCACGGGGTCAGTGGTTATGATGCGTACAGTGACTCATTTATCATGGCATTGATAAGCGTCACCAGAGAGCATCTTAAGGAATCATCCATTTTTCTGTAAACTCCACGGGGCAGCGTACACACAGCATCGCAATCAAATAAGTGGAGCAGGTATGAATATGGATGGGACTCTTTCAGGAGCAGCACTCGCTCTCTCTCAGCTGCTTTTAGCAGGACCAAACAGAGTTGTGTACTTCCCACTTCATTGAGATGCGACTAAGAAGTGTTTCCATTACCATATTCAATCCCCTGAAGCAAAATGAAGCTTACTATTGTTTGTTTGGAGTAATAAAACATTAAGCCTAAATGTGATAAAAAACCTATTACCAGCCTAAGGATTATTTCTGAGGGCTATGATTTGCTAGATTAAGGTTCAATGGACTAGGTAAACAAGGCACATGGACCTATTATCACTTTATGTTTATTTTGATTACAATGAATTGCTCTTATCCATCTGTGGGACTACATTTCACACACCTGCAGAATCACGTTGATGCATAATTGACAAATGCTTTATTTTAGAGGAAAATAGGCATACACTTAGTCAAATATTACATTGTGCATTCGCCTAATGGCTAATGTGTTCGCTTCAAATGTGAAAGCAAATTGCAGTCCCGAGCAATTTCAGCAAATTGTACTGTGTCAAGTCAGCACAATGAGCTGCAATTTCGGGATGAAACAGACATTTTTATTAGAATTTCATACCACAAACCCAGTTTAGAGCTGGTTGTGTAAAGAAGTAATCAAATCCTAACTAAAAAAAAATTGAAAAAAATTTGCATCAGGACAGTGTGTATCTGACCATTGTGAGCTGAATCCCAGTGGCATCAGTGAAGGCACAGCGCAGGTTGACAGTCTGGCCGGGATACGACAACACCTCCGGCTCCACCTTCACCCGCTGACCTGACGCTCCTGGAAAGAGAGAAAAGAGAGAAACATTAAAAGTCTGTTGTTTCCTTACTTCCCAAACTAGGAGAGGAGACGAGGAGAGGGAGCAGGGGAATCATGTTGGTACAAAGCCTCCTGATGATAAATGAGGACAGTGTGGAAGTGTCTGGTACAACAGAGGACAGCATTAGTGAACCCAGGCAAGTAGGCCAAGAGTCTGGTATCTCTCCGTGACTGTGCGTGTGTGTGTGTGGACGGAGTGGCCGAAAAAAAAATTGAAATGGGGATGTGTGTTGGAGGAAAAAAAAGAAGAGGAAAGCCAGTTCTCTTTTGCACGTAGGTCATAAATCATCTGGATGGTTTATGCTTTTCTGTAGCCTGCCATTTGCTGTGCCGACACATTCCTGTGTTACAGCAAAGAGTCAAAATAAATATGCTTTTCTTAGTGCGTTGTGTCAGTGGGTGTGTGAGACACAGAAAGAGCGAGGGAGCTTTAAAAACGACAATCTGTCCACGTCTATGTGTGTGTGTGTGTGTGTGTGTAATCCAGGTCTCTGTGAAAATGTAATTACTTGTATGAGTAAGCGCGCATTAGTGTATGTCAGCAAGATGGCACCTGTTTTAAGTAAGAGTGGATTACCTGCAGATACACAACTTCAAATGTCTGCAGCCAGGGCTACGTGTGTGTGCCAATGCGTGTGTGTTCTTACAATGTGTTTAGCGACAAGCTACACATATATAACAGCACCAAGGAAACGATTTCCCCTGAAGACAAACAATTACTTGCGGAACTAGTTCCACTGGTTTGTGCTGAGCCAAAGCTGTTGTGTTGAAACTAATATGATCTGTTGGGCTGATGGAGCGCACACGTACAGAAACACCCACACACATGAAACCCATAGGCTAGTAGATAAGAGGAAAGGCCAGCGCCGTCTTTCTCTCTCTTTTGACGAGCAATAAACACCACACCTTCTCGACTCTAGGGAGATCTGAGATATCAATACAGAGGACGAGAAGAGGGAGCGAAAGACTGAGTGGGAAAAGTGGAGGAAAACAAGCCTTTCCTAGAATAACACAAGCTCTCCCAGGACCAGCCCAATTTACAACCACAAAACAACCCCCTTGTAGCCCACAGAGAAACCTCTGGACAACCACTAAGCAGCCCGTGGGAGCAACAGAGAGCCTGAAAAGAGGAACAACTTGCTTTTTTTCTCTGTTGGACACATACACGAGCATATCTGTGCACACACACAAAAGCCTGTGCACATATAAAATGTCTAGAGCATTTACTGAAGATGAAGCGGCAACCCTGCCGTCAATCTACCTGAACTAGTCTGACTAACTACAGATTAGCTTTGGGAATAGGAGCTGTTCTCTGGTTACCAAAGGATGTAGCAGAGGGGATGAAGGGTTATTGAAACCCTTGATTACTAGTCTTGATTGGAGTGTATGAGCCAGTGTCAGAGGTCATTACACAATGTGGCATTGAAGAGAAGATACTCCGCCTCAGGTTTCACTTGTACAAATCCACACATGCACAGCTGTTGAGGTCCACACACATAATGTGAGGGCAGAGCCGAGCCGGGCCTGTTGTCTGTCATTCTGAGGCAATAAGAGGAGAGCCAACGCAGGTCAGCTCCTGCCAGAGCTCAGATGAGAGACAGGCCGGCCTTATGAGACTCTATACAGCCCCAGGGAAATGAATATTACACACAAGACATACAAGGACTTGCACGTCTTCATCCTCCCTGATAGTCCCCGAATCCCAGCCCTGAAGTCTCAGAGACTCTGTGTCATTAGAACAGCAGTCACAGAAGGAAAAAGTCAGCGTGTGCATGAATGCGTGTGCATCAACACAACAGTCTTTTGGAGGCGTTTGAAATAGTAATTGTCAGTATAAATATTTAGAGAGTATTGGTCATATTAAATAGAAGAGAGAGAGAGAGACGGGAGGCGGAGGGAGACGGGAACTGAAGGAATTAGAGAATAAAAGGCGGTTCAAGGGTAAGACTGAGAGGAGAGGAGAGGAGGAGCGATGGAGGGAGAGAACGAGAGGGTTGGAGGGGAGGAGAGGGAGAACAGAAGCCCTGTGTCACCGCTGCTCTACTTTACAGTAGCTCTGCTGCCTGCAGGTGACATACAAAGAACGATGAACAAACAAATGCGTGCACACGCAAACTGCCCTCTTCAGCATCCTCAAGTAGTCAGATGTCACCGTCCTAAGTACTGTCACCTATCATTATGTCTTTAACACCCACATGATGTGCACGCACAGTATGCTGATGGCACTGCGACAGCCTTGCCATATTAACACAGTCCTCTCTGATCCCCTGCCTGGTCACGCTGACATTTCCATATTTCCCACCATTCGTCTAGGAAGAGGAAAATGAATCCGGAAGGAGAGGAAGTAGGATGGAAGGATGAAAGGAGGAGACCAGAGACAGCCTGGGAATGCCAACGTGATGGAGGATGAGAGCGGAGGGGAGGGAGGGTGTAAGGAAAGTGGGGATGAAAGTGTGTGAAGAGAACGCGGTGCCAGGAATAGAGAATGAAAGAGGGAGTGCAAAGAGAAAGGTGGTGAGAGAAGAGGAGGAGGAGGATCTCGAAGGGGAGACGGTGTGAGCTATAAACAAGGTTAATAGGAGAGAGCTGAGGGACAAAAGAGAGACATTTAGAAGAGAGAAATAAGAGGAGTGAGAGAGACCGAGAGAGAAACTAAAAATGCAGAGGTGGGGGGGTTGGTACAGGTGGAGAGAAACAGAGCGAGGAGAGGCAGATGAGGGGAGAGGAGGCGGGAGGTGTAGAGCGGTGAGAGGCAGGATAGACTCCACACCTGACCTTGTGAGAAACACTGTGGCTGTGAATAGAGAAAGAGAGAAAAAGAGAGAAAAAAGAGCGACACAGGCTGAATGAGCCAGAGGAAGCGAGTGAGAAAAAGAAAATACTCAAAATCCTAATTTTCTCTGCAGCCCATTTGAGCCAGCCGTGGCTTATAAAACGAACATACGCTTATCAGCCCGTGTCCGCCTGCCTCGCTGCCTGGCTGGCTAACCCCGACGCCTAACGGCGTTCGTGTCCTCTGCCTGATCCCCCGCTATAGTGGAGAAAAGCACGACGTCAGGGGGACAGGGAGAGCAGGCCATCACCTAAAATATCTAATGGCCTTCAGACCTCACTGACTCTTTGCCATTTCATCAAGCTAGTGGCTATGCACTGTCAGGTGGGCTAGAATGAAGCTTCCCCATTCACCGTGTTCTTCAAGATTGCTTCACAGCACATTGTGTGTGTGTGTGTGTGTGTGTGTGTGTGTGTGTGTGTGTGTGTGTGTGTGTGTGTGTGTGTGTGTGTGAGACAGACAGAGAAAATGTGGGTGTGTTTTCCTTTGGCTTTTCTAGTGCATCGCTGTCTCAATAAGCATCCTGGGCTTTCATTATTCTTCCAGGTCTGTGTGAATTTCTCTATTTCCATTATTATCTTGTTGTTATTGTTGTGCCCACCCTCTCTACTCCTGAAGAATAATAGCTTTGATACAGGCAGTCTGGAGCGTCACTATCCGGTCCTGATGGAATCGCTCTGCCTTCTCTCTCTCTCTCTCTCTCTCTCTCTTTCTCTCTCTCCCTCTCTCCCTCTCTCTCTCTCTCTCCCTCTCTCTCTGTCTCTGTCTCTGACTTTCTTTCCTCAAACATAATCTTTCTCTCACGGAGGAATTAGAATGACTCCCATCATCCCACCTTTCAAACTTGACAACATGCTGAGTTTAGGACCCGAGGGTGACATGTCTTGTGATGTGATGATACTGCAAGCCCCATTTTGGTCTGACAAAGAATGTCTGTGCAGTATATAATCCCCTATGCAGTGTTGGCGGCTTAATGACTGCTTGTCTGTGAAACAAAATAATGTAAACCAGTTAATCACGAGTACACCACTTGCATTTACAGCTCCAGTTCTCTTTGGGTCGATGCACAGGGCAGGCATAAATTATCTCTGAGCTTGATGCTTATATAAATAAATAACTATCAAAAGAAGGTACAGTGAGGTTTAAATCTTGTGTTTTATACCACTTATTTATGACATCCCTGAAACGTTTCAGTTGTGCACATGAAGGGCTCATCATCTTTTCTCCTCACTCATAATAAATGCATGTCGAGTGTCCACGTTTAACAATAACCAGAAGACACTGTGAGTTAAAGGCGTCCTTGAACTTCCACCCAAACCATCTGAGTGTTGAAAAATGGTAAAAGGATGATCCATCAGATCATGTTACTTTCTCCATTGTTCAATTCTCTCGGTTTTATTCTCAGTGCGACAGTGTGTGCGTGTTTGCACGCTGGCCTCGGATGCAAGTGGTTTTCTAAATGAAAGCTCTGCCAAATACCAGCTTTGTGAGGCTCCCGATGTGCAATTTTAGGTGGTTTTTTTTGGAGACATTGGCACAGTCAGAGAAGGCGATTCAATTCCACGATTATTACTGGGGTTGTAGTTCTGTACGGTGCAGCTTGTAAGTATTGGGACGGTGACACATTTTCCTGTTGTTTTGGCTCTGCGCTCCGGCAAATGGACTTGAAATGAAGCAATAACCGAGATTAAAGTGCTGACTTTCAGCTTTAAAGTGTTTTTGGGAGTGTTTACTTCCATTCTGTTCACCTCCTGTGTAGATTTCTGAACAGTGCAGCAGGACAATGGCAGGGCAACAATTCCTGTGTCATTCAAATAATATTGGTATTAACGCTCTTGTATTAAAACCTCAGTCAGGAATTTACTTTCATAATAACATTTCAAATCCATTGTGCTGGTATACAGAGCCGGCATAGTAAAAAATGTGAACGTCCAAATGTTTAACTAACCTGTCATTAATCTTAAATCTTCAATACGGTTCTCTTTGTCATTCTAGATACTGTAAAATTGCAGTGTTCATGACTGATGCACCTTTAATTTGGATGCTGACTGTTTTATTTTGTATCTTAGACAGTTAAAAGTTGTGACATCTGTTATTGGATATCCTGCCTGTGTAGCTGCTGTATAACTGGGATTTCTGTGTGATGTTGCCATCATTGTGTCCACCACTCCAAACCAGTGACACTGCTGTGGCTGCGTGTCGTGTCCAAACTGCTGCTGGTATGTACTAATAGCCGTTATCAGCTGGAGTCTGGAACAGCACCAACCTGAACCTGCTGTCGGCTGCTGCTACCCGACACTGTTGCAGCGCCGGTTTCTCTGACCTTCACACGCACGCAAATGTGGACATACACACAGCCACACAAACCTACAATGAACGTGCATACGCCGCGCAAGCGCACACACACATTTAGATGTGGATGCTTTGGTATGCAGGGAGCGGAGCGGGAATGCAGCTTAGCTTTGACAGGCGAGGCAGTTTGACAAGCCCAGAATAAAACTAGGAAATGAAGACTTGAGATGTGTCTCGGCTTCTCATTGACCTTTCCACCGGGCTCTCTGTGAGGGGCCAATCGATATCACATGAGAAAGCTGCATTTAGAAGTAGCCACTGCTCATTATGGACTTCTCCGATGACATCCGGTTATAATCCATTCATGTCGCAAGATTTACTAGCGGGAGCAATTGAGTCAAAAGCACCTTGGTTTGATAAAGAAAGATACTTCAAAAGACCAAGGCCATCATGTAAGATGTGCTCTCAAAAATCACAATAGATGTTCAATCAGCTTGGAAATGTAAAAAGAAACACACTTGTTAAAAGGGTTTGGTGTTACAGCGAGGTTGCATGCAGGAGACAGCAGGTAAAAAAACAACCCCTGACTGTGATGCAACAGGAGCAGAGGAGTAAAAAAAAAAAAAAGGTGCAAGAAGAAGAAGAAGAAGGGAGCGCTACATTTCACTTTGTTCACAGTGACATGATGAAATATTTGATAACTGACTCTGAGCACAGAGTGTGGAGAGAAAAGGGGACTCAGAGACACAGGACAAAATGAGGAAGGGAGGCAAAAATGCATGAAATGTAACAGAAGGGGAGCGAAGGAGAAATAGAGGTTTGGAGGGAGGGACACCCAGAGATATGAACAGGCTTCAAAGTGCCAAGGAGAAATGAACAGCTGGAGGAGAAATCTGCACAGGGAGGTGTTTGGAGACTGGGGTGTGTGTGTGTGTGTGTGTGTGTGTGTGTGTGTATGTATGCACACACATGCATCTGTATACTGATGCATATTCCTATTTAGCTGCCTGTTTATAACAAACATGCCCTAGGACTCAAGCGAATATCATTTGCAAAAATAAGCATTTGCCAATTCAATTAAGTGCATCGTCTTAATGAAAAAAGACCCAGCAGGGGAGTTTAAAAATCCTTAAAAAAGACTCTTGAAATTGTGAACACTTCAGCTTCAAATGCCAAAACCGGCTGCCTCCAAAGCTGGACCACAACGTTAGCGTTGTCTTTAGACGTAGAGTATATGTCTATGCAGTATGCATGAGTTTGAGAGGAAACTGGCAAAGTAGAGGAATTCACAAATGGATCTCCCTGCCATTTAACTGCAGGGGCCCTGACATGAAATTACATACACAATAGCCCATCATGCATTTCTCTGTGGACCCTTCTCTCTCTCTCAACCTCTATCTCCCATTCTCAGCTACCACAAACAGAATATTTCAGGTCGAGCGAGCTCTGGCGGTCAAACAGGTCTGAGATAGGAATCCTGTCTGTTTGAATGAAATTGGAAAAAAACCAAGGAATGATCCATGAACTATACATGGTGGTTTCTTTTTGTTTTACTGCAGAGTATCGCACCTCGCAACAGATGAACCTGACAACCGACAACATACACAACACGCTTAATCATTTAGCATCTGCCGAGCTAAGGGAAAACCATGCATAAAACTTGCAAAGTAGTCAAAACGGTGAGTGTGTGTGGTCGTGGCGAGACAAAACACATTTCCACACGTACAACTGCTAGGTAAAGTATAACCACATTTAGACAGGCAGTCATCGAAACACACACAGGGTGGAGAGGCACTCTTCTCCAGTGGGTGAATAATTCATCCCCGGGTAAGAACGAGAGCAGCGTGCTCCCCTCCTCCTCTTCTCATCTCTTCATTATTGATAAACACCAACATCTACACTATACCTGACCCAGGAGAGAGAGGAAAGAGAGCGAATGAAGGAGAGAGACGGTCAAAGAGATAAGACTGCAATAGAAGAATGACTGTGGGACCTGAAGGAATGCTGCTACAGTGTAAAGTAGAGGTGTATAAAGCGTAGTACACAAAAAAGAAAATGACCAAGGCCATAAGAGGCGAGCATACTTTTATGGCATTGCATGTTTTCATCTGGCGCTGGGCCCGTTTAGGGTCAGTAAAGTCTCGCTTGTAACAGGCAGTTTATTGTGGACAGAAAGGACACAGCTCTCCTGAGCCAAACAAATAACTGCTGCTTCTATACTGCCTCGCTACTGCTATCGCTCCAAACCCACTGAATAAGTGACTGAATAACTTACTGGCTGGATGGCTGACAGACACCCAGCTCCCCTGCGGCTCCTGGCTCTGCTTTGTCTGTTCGGGCCCCTGCACATCATTCTACCTCCATCGCACTTCGCCTTCTCTCGGCATCGCTCACCTCTTTCTTTTTTTTCCCGCCCCTCTCAGTGCCATAGCCCTGTCCTGTCTTTTCATTTTGGAATAAATCCTTTTCATCCCTCTGGCTCATTCTGCTCTTCGTTGACTACTTTTTCTTTCTCTGCTAGTTCCTTTCCTGTCCGACTTCGAGCCCTGTGTGCCATCACTCTTCATGGTAATTGTACCAGGCATGTTATTTTAGCCCTGCATGTAATTTTGGGGTTTCACTGCCGGGTGACCGTATAGAGACAGATCTGCAGTTCGTGTGCAGGCATAAAATGTAAATCTGAGGCTTTGGGAAAACAATTTGCAGACAGGTCTAGGGTCAGTGTGTGAGAAACATCTTGATCTATTTCCCATTATGCATGCTGAGGCCTTGCGCCTCTCTATCAGGTCTAGCAGAAAGCTCGCCAAAAGAATCCTTCAGACGTCAGTCTCTGAATGACTTTGGAAGTGTGTGTGTGTGTGTGTGTGTATCCAGAGTCTGGCAGCATCTCACTTTGGAAATAGCCATGAATTAAAGGATCAGGCTAAGTCCAGAAGTGCACAGCTGGAGAAAAGTGCCAGGTACGTCTACACATGTTAAAGGCAGGCTGTGTATGCGTGTCCTATCTTTTCATCCATCATTTCCTGTATGTGTATGTGAGTGTGTATACATCCGTCCCTCGGTATGTCAGTTGTTAACATAATGTGATTATGCGTCCTATTTTCGCCTCCCTAACAACACTTAGATGTGAGAGTCTACCGAGGTGTCAGAGAGGATATTTCAGGCTGGGTGTGATCCTTTCCCCAAATTAAAAAAGCCAAGCCGCCTGATAAAGTGAAAGGAATTCCATGACAACCCCGTCTCCGCACCCAAACACAGCTGTGTTTCCAGGTTCTCCGTCGCCAACGTTCACCTTTACTTCACCTTGGGTGTCATTTCTCAGCTGCTCTTCCCAGGGCCGTCACTCAGCCCGCTACTGACGAGCTCATTGGTCAACAACGCTGTCAGCACGCAGCTCATTCATAGTTGAGGGGGTGAGAGACCAATCCAATTTATACCGCACATTAAAGGATTAAAATGCAGTACGGTGATATGAGGGCAGACTGAGCTATTAGCACAGTCAATCTGTCAGGAGGATCACACAGCGTGTTACCAAATCAATGCCGGCCATATGGAAGACAGAAGGTCAGGCACCGCAAGCAAACAAACAAGGAGGTGCGTACCAATATTATGATAAACTGATGACTGTGTCCGTCAAAACAACCAGCTGGATTGAATTACTGACGGCGAGTCTGTGTGGGAGCGCGGAAAACAAGTCTGCAGGGAAAGATTTGAGAGGACAGGCGAGTTATGTTCCGAAAATATGACACCCACCGCTTTAAAAAAAAAAAAGTATACTCTTGCAAAAGTATTGCTAACATAAGAGCAAAAGTTGTGATTTATTATGACTCATATTTCCAGGACACTGCAGTGTAATGCTCAGATGTCAAAGATATGGAGAGCTGATTAGCCCACCTGCATTTTGAAAATATAACAGCTTTTAAATTACATCTTTTTTTTACATAATGAGCTACACTGAGGTGGGAAGATGGAAACAATTAGTAAACATCAGGCAGGTAGGATGTGGGGACAAAAAGAACAGAACAAAAAGATAGGAGCGGGAAACAATAGATAACGGAAGCAATTAAAATCAGAAGGAATCCACGCTTTGTGTATTAGAACAGCTGCATTGTATGCGTTGGAGTTTCCTTCCCGCAGGTCCGCAGTGAGCAGTCAGGGCGGAGGTGAACGGCCTATTGTCTTCAAGTCTCAATAGGAGGCAGGTAAGATGAAACTTCTCACTTCGACACGCACCTCCCATCAGTTCTCCCACAAAGGCGGAGGGGAAAGGTGATACCGAGGAGGGAGGGGATGAAACAGAGATAGAAAGGAAGGTTCGGACTGCAGTTTCTATAAGAGCAGGAGAGTAATAAACAGAAGAACTCGCTCCATCTCTTCCCTTTGTACTGAACATTAACATCAACTTCGAGTACCCTCTGAAGGACAGTCACTATGACAACTTGCCTTGGGAACATGGCGTATTGTTTTGATGCTGGCAGATGGATGGATGACTGAAGAACTAAGACAGACAGACGCACAGCTCAAGGAGACACGATAAAAGAGGGAGTGGCGCATAACCTGATATTTCCTCTCAAGTCAATCTGTGAAATACCATTAAAGAAAAGGACACTGAAGAGATTTTCCTGGCTGTCTGCATAGCCACAGTCAGGGTCAAATAATAAAATACAACACAAAACAACTTGAATTATCCTTAAAGTGCATCAAATAATACTCATAAATTAAACTACCCAGAAAAAAGAAATCAGTTAAAAGCTTTACAATAAATAAACAAAAAAAACGATACACCATTAAATAGCCAGAGGAGATAAAGGACTTATAAATACATTCATATAAAGCGTAACAACACATCGATGACAGCAGCAGAAATTTGCTCGTTTTAAGTGATTCAGTATGCACATCATTTTTCTTACAATCTGCTGGTCACAAGGGAATCAAGTGCCCATGTTTCACTCCAATAAAATTCAAAACGGTGTGAAAAATACTGTTTGTCCTTCAGAAACAAGCTATGAAATGCAAATAAAGGAGAGGGTCAAAAGACTCCATTAAAGATTGATAAAAGTGCCTACGAATAACTGTGCTGACTCATTTTCAACTGAGACCGTGTTTGCTGGCAACATTTAATCATTACTGTGTTTACATGCCACCTTAATGGATTGTCAAACATTTTACTGGACTAATTCGTTGATAAATGTAATGCTCTCACCCTGTACAATGTTATGTTTGTTGCATCGGAAATTAGTTCTTTAGCTTTATAGACTGTAGATAAGTAGAGTTGAAACGATTAGCCAATCGTCAGAAAAACAATCAACAATTTTGATAATCTATTAATCATTTAGGTCATTTATCAAGCTCAAATGTCAAACATGTACTCGTTCTAGCTCCTCCAATTAGGGCTGGGCGATATGGAGAAAACCAAATGTCACAATATTTTGGACCAAATACCTCGATATCGATATTGTGGCGGTACTATAGGGTGGACCATTTGTGCTTTCACAAAATATTTACACAATATTCATCATCAGTAATGTGGATACAATGACGAAGTGGGTAAAGGCAAATACCAGAACAGATAGAACAGTCTGGTAAGTTCAGAAAATAACATCACTTTACTGTAATGCAGCCTTTAAAACCAGGAAGGCTTATGATATGCCATATTACGATATCCAAAATCTAAGAAGATATCTAGTCTAATATCACAATATCGAAACAATGTGGATATATTGCCCAGCCTTACCTCCAATATGAAGATTTGGTGCTTTTCCCTGGTTGATATTTTTATAGACTTAATATATTTGTGATTTGGACCTTTGTCTCTGGAAAATTTTTAATGGGCTACTATTGAAATAAATAATTAATAATGAAAACAATGGTTGGTTCAAGCCCTATAAATTATAACAGCAACAACAACAACAATGCTCCAGTGGACCATAAAAAACAATGGTTCTGTTCTGTATCCTGAAAATGAGCCAACAATGCTGTATTGACCAAAGAGATTACAAGATCACAGCTTCTGTAGTTGCCAGTATACAGGAAGAAAAGTAAAACAGTCATTCAACGGAAACCTCTGCTGTCTGTCAATCAAAAATAAATAAATAGAATACATGAAACAATGAGGTTAATTAAAGAGGTTAATTAAAATCAAAAACCAATCAAAAAAACAATCTTTCTATTTAAAGATACAGGAGCTAAAGTCAGTAATTTCTCTAGACGTTAGTATCGAGAATAAACAGCTCGCCATCCTCGACACCTTTACCTGTCTGAGAGGTGAACAGCGGTGGACCGAGTTTCCCCTCAATAACAGTATGAAGCCTGGTTTTAGCCAGTAATGGCTCGGCAGTCACAATGATGCTACAATTGATCTGACTGTGATTGAAGCCACTTCCCTGAGAAGCACAACAACAAACACACACCAGAAAACTCATGAGCTGCTGGAGCCGTCTCCTGTCAGGTCGTCATTACATTGGGCTGGAGCCGCCTTTGTTTACCATCTACACCCTTTAAGGCAGAGTGACAGATAGAGGATTGAGGAAGTGAGCGGTAGATAGATAGATGGGGGTATGAACAGACAAGAGATGGCCCTGCCATGCTCCGGTGGCCAGCTTCAAGGACAGACGGGCTTCAATATCACAGCTTCTGTGTAATTAGACAGTGCTCTGTCACGCACCAAAGAATTGCTCCTATTTGTGTCATATTATAGCAGCATGGATATCCCCTACTGTGCTTTGCCATTGAGACCTAACGCAAAAGGGGAGCAAAAGGGGGATTTGTACAAATTTAATTACATTCATAATTCGCCCATCTTCGGCTGTAATCACTCGGGGTTAAGTTAAGTAAATCCCCTTCTCAGCTAGCCACCCACGCCCCGCGTTGACTCTGTAAGCAGCAGCGTAATGTCTGTTTTTCAGAGGAATTTTATTGACAGGCTGAAACTCTCAAAGTGAAAGTAAACATAGTTCTTGGTATGCATGCAGTGGTAGAATATTAACAGCTGTACTCTTTCTACTGAAGTGCGGAATGTTTGGGGTTTGGAGCAGCGCAGCTCATGTGTGTTTGTTTGTTTGTTTGTTTGTGTGTGTGTGTGGCTGTCTGCTGGTGTATGATACTGTGTCTCTGTCGGCCACCTGCAGTGTCTCCAAAAGGCAGGGAAAAATCTGCCGCTGTGTGCATCTTTGTGTGTCTGTTTTTCTTTTTTTTTTTAGTCTTTGTGGGTCTGCCTGAGTTGTGTTGGGTGCACCTCGCAGCCAAATCGTGGCCCAGGCAGGCAGCAGAAAGGGAGAGGAGTGAAGCAGATCAAACACAAGCCGGCTAATCACAGACGCCGGCTAATTAGCGCAGTCCTCAAAGGGGGAACCAGGAATGAGTGATGAATCCCCCTTATGAATTTCCCAATGACGCTGCTGTGCCGCCGTATGCCACCATGAACACTCGCCGGTCACACAGAGGAGAGACCGCAGAGGGTAAAGTGCAAAGGGAGCCACCAGTGATCTGGCCTTGCTGTAATCTTATCATCCGAGAGCGCAATGGGGCAAAGTGGCGCTCGATATCTCTTATCGGTGTTTCGGTCATGTGCACAGAACACACAAACACCATCGCTGTCACAACCTACACACACAAAGTTTTATCTCAACATCCTCAAATTAGACTGCACCTAACGTTTCCCATTAAGGGATTTTTGGAGCGATTAAATCCCGAGCGCGGTGATATTCCAGCCTCTGGAGCGAAGCGCAGGTTGACGTTCCTGTGCTCTCTGAGTGCTGATTAACAGGCGGATCTGCCACACTGATCCCAGATTTCCACAAGATCAGAGGCCGAGCTGTGAGCACGACGGCACCGGCTGCAGCAGCCAATTACAGATGTGAGTGTGACACGCGCACGCACGTGGGCTTATGGACACACACACGCCGCCCTGCCACACAGACGCAACCACACGCCTGTCCAGAAACAGATTCCTCCAGGCTGAAGTCATCAAAGTGACGTGACCCCCCCCTTCCTCCTCCTCCTCCTCTAAGTCCTCTCCCTCTTCTCTTCTAATCTCAGACAAGAGGGCACCTGTCAGAGGATGCTCAGTTCACCAGCCAGCCAATCCTTGCAGAGACGGCGGCACAGAGACAGAAAGAAATGAACAGAGAGAGCCAATAAAGACTCTAATAAGTCTATGTGAAGACGTGCAGGGCACTGATGGGAGTACGCCTAAATAACATCATCACTCTTCAAGTCCCATTTTGTCTATATACATCTTAATATCAAGCTAAACATAGATATTCTAATTCTAACTTTGGGCCTGGGTGGATTAACAACAACAACAATACAATCAACATTTCTCTCATTTCGCCAGATTTATGGCGGAACAATACCCTCCCTCTGCCCTCTGCCGCGCCGCCATCAATGGCCAGCATTTGTTTCCCATGATTACAGTGTGACAGTTGGCATTCATGTGGCAGACAAACGCACAGAGATTCCAGACTTATTGTTACGACAAAAAAAAACCTAATGTGCTTTGAACGTTAACAACTGCATCGGAGAGGCTGGACAAGTGAAACGAATTGGTGTGGCTAGTCAGAGAAGACAAAATCAGATCTGAGAAGAAAAATATAAAAATGAAGCTCGCCAATTTACAGTTGAGTAACGGCGTAGCGGGGAACAAAAAGACATGTAGATAAATAAGAACATAAGAGACATTAAAGGGGAGGCAGAGAGAGATATATAGAAGTGGGGGGGGTGATGCTGCAGAGCAGGGCAACAGCTGCTGAGCATCACATCTGCTCCAAGTGGAGTCATCAGCGAACAGACAGACTGGAACCGACCCACAGAGGCAAGCCCCAGGGAGAGCGAGGGATGGACAGAGGAAGAGGGGAAGGGGAAGGGGAAAAGAGCGAGGAAGGGAGGGGGTGAGGCGAGGCGATGAGAGGATGTGATGAGAAGGATACAATTAAAGAGATGGAGGGTGGAAAAAAAGATGAAAAGGAAATGGCACAGAAGCAGAGAGGACTTCTGCAACCTGTTACTTTTTCTCCCCCCCAAATGGAGATGATGCAGTAGGGTGGAGGCGGGTTGGTAGATGGTTTTGCAGGGAACTAAAATAACATGTCCTTTTCGTTCTCCCCCCTTTCCCTGCACCCCTCTCACCCCTTCCCTGACATCCTTCCTCCATCTCTCCCCTTCTTTCTCTTCAGCGAGACTGACAGAACAAGAGAAGCCTGTGAGAGTAAAGATGAAAGGCCTGTGAGGGAGGTGTGTGTGTGAGATGAATGAATGACCCCTCTTATCCCTCATCCCCCACTGGAGCTGTCCTGCTATAACACAATAGCAAAAAATAAAACATACAACACTACAGGGGCAGCCACGGAGGTCACACTGCATGTTTAACGTGTTGTTCGCGTGTTTATTCTTACTCACACCATGTAGAAAAAGAGACCTCAAACATCTCTCTAACAAGACTGCTTCAGCGTGAATATCGTCTTATTCATAGCTGCGTGTGTACACCTTCGGCCTGCGGAGAAGCACCACCCGAGGAGAGGTAGGGACCCTGAGAAGTACACATTGTTCATTCATGATAGTGGCCGCTGGCAGCGAGGGCGACCCCGTAGCAGAGTAAGCGATGTCATTTGGCAGCAAATGAAGGGGAAAGAGCAAAAGCAGTTTATGCTAGCTTCTCTCTCCGAGGTCTCACAGCTAGCTCTAACATTAAGTTAGCCTGGGCGCGGGCAGGACAAAGCTCAGTTTGTGTTCACGTCTCTGCGTGGTGGAATAAACATAGCTCGCTGCTTCACAGTTTCCTCCAGCTCGCCGTCTCCTTCCCCCTCTCATCTCTTCCCTCCTCTGTTGTCACCCCCGCTGCTTAAAAAGAACAATCTACCAACGCAGCATGCCCTTCCAAAATATTTACTCGCTCAGTATTGGCTGAACACAAAGGCCATTCTCTTACGCTCTCTGATGTCGGCCATTCAAACAAGCCATGCACTTGCTGACTGCACCTGCTCTGTATCGCCTGTTTACTGTGGTGACTCCTCCCTTCCTAAACCTTCCATCTGGTTCGTGCACTTCACTGATCTGGAAGTTGGCGGAAAAAAAACAAGTAAAAGCAGCAAGTATAGTCATCCCAGCTAGCCTGCGGCACGGAGTGTGTATCTGCTGCTCACATCCTCGATACACACACCCCTCTGATTCAATACCCCTGACACTGTCTTAACACCTTTTCCTGTGCAGCTTGTGCCCTTCTTTCCTCTTTTGCCTCCCTGCTCCTCTCTCTCTCTCTTTCCCCTATCTCAATCTGTCACCTTACATTCTCCCCTCGGTCCTCCTTAATCTTCTTCCTCATTGCATCCTTTCTGCTAACCAATTTTCGAAGCAGCTTTTCCAACTAATCCAACACTTTCTGTTTTTAGCAAGCGCGCCCAAATAGGAGTTCATTAACAATCAAGTGCTGAAATCAGTTTGCAGTGTTGCAAAGCTCTGGCTTTTCCTGGCTCCTCGTTCATTAGCATATGTTTGAAAAACCAAAGTCTAAATGAGATGATCAGAGATGATGATGAACTACAAACAAAGACCCAGAATTATTCCTATGATGTGGCTGCATGTCATGCTTGTTTTTAATGTGTTGCACTTGTGATTTTTTTCTAACTAGGCGCTCAAAATAGATGCAAATGAATGGGAGAGTTAGATAAAGCCCGGGCGCCCAGAGTAATGACGCGTCCCCAGGGTGCCTACTGTTTTCGGGTGATTGTTCAAGAACTCCTATGGGGGTGTGCATGCTAATAAATAATAATGTTCTATCAAAGTGAAATGTTGCATTGAGTCTTCTGTCTTGTCGCTCTACAGTGTTTTTGACTGCTTTCCAGCCTTCCCATGCTCCTCTCTGATAGGGGATGTGGTTGCACGGCCGCACCTGTGTCTCATTACCACCCCTGATGGTTCAGTAACGGGCTTCTCTCTCCTCTCGCCATTGTGCTCTCACACTTTCCCTCCCTTTAGCTACTGCCAACATACATTTTCCTCTAACAGCATGGCCTGCACTCGCCTCTTCCCCTTGCTCATCCCGCTGCATGCCATTCACATGATCTCTGCAGCTCTGTTTCCCCCTGTCGCCTCTGTCATCACCGACTCAGCACAAGTGGGCTTTGTCGACTGGCAGGTGATCGAATGATTTTGTGCTGGACTGGCCCACGCCTCCAATTTGTCAAGAAGTCCTCCCAGTAGCTTTTCACTTGAACATACATCTCTACTTTTTAGAACTTGTGCCTATAGGGTGTAAATCGCAAGTTTCATCACAATACGATATTATATCGATTCTTTGGACAACAATACGATGTTTGCTGATGTCACAAAGTCTTCCATGATACGATTTTGATTTGTTTCAATTCAGGGGTCGGCAATTAATGATATGATATCATATATCATTTCACAAAAGCAACTAAAATTTGATTTGATGATTTTATAACTGGGCTCTGTAGGAAGGAGGTGCACTTGGACGGAAATGGTGACACACGTGGGAATTTCAATATAAAGGATCTTTAATCTTAAAGATGATGATATGTATCGATGTTTTAACTTTGCATTGATGATATTGGATCATTGACTCAATATATTGATCCGGATCGATGCATCGTTACACCCCTACTTGTGCTCCTTTCAATATTGTGTACCCCTGGTATGTAATGTGACTCCTATACTTTCATTATGAGAACAATTATATTTCTAATTAATCTATTCCAGGGCTGCAACTAACGATTATTTTCATTGTCAATTAATCTGTTGATTGTTTTCTTGATTAAGTTTAGTTGTTTGGTCTATAAAATGTCAGAAAATGGTGAAAAATGGCGATGAGATGGCATCCTCAAATGTTTTGTTTTGTCCACAACTCAAAGATATTCAGTTTACTGTGATAGAGAAGTAAAGAAACCAGAAAATATTCACATTTAAGAAGCTGGATTCAGAGAATTTTTAACCTTTTTTTTTTTTTTAATTACTCAAACCAATTAATCAATTATCAAAATAATTGGCGATTAATTTAATAGTGGACAACTAATCGATAATCGTTGCAGCTCTAAACTATTCATTTATCTACAAAATTTCAGAAAATAGCAAAAGCATTATGCAATTTGCCCAAAGTTATGTCTTCAAATTGCTTGTTGTGTACCACTATCAATCCAAAACCACAAATCATTCAGTGAACTATGACATGTGACACAGAAAAGCAGCAAATCCTCAAAACTGAGAAGCTGAAATCAACTCTAGCTCTAGATTTTTCTCTGACTCTCGCTAAAGATTATCAAAGCATTTTTTAACAGTGTTTGTTTGCCTCAAGTTGAGATGTAACCATGCGTGAAAAATGCTATGCAAAGTCAAATAGCACTTAAGCTCACTTCTTTTGCCAGTTAATCACCTCAGCCAGTGTGCTGCTGTAATATTTCAGGCTTGTACGTTGTGTCACATCTCAGGCTACAGACTCACTGAGCCGACCTGTACTTGGTGTTATGATATATGGCACAGGCAGCTGCACTGCTGGACTCCCAACTCCACTTACCTTACTGGTACTAATAAGTCACATACAGTAATACTTAAGGGTGGGAATAACCAGAGGCCCCACGATACAATATTATCACAATATTTAAGTCACAATATACTGTACATACAATTGATATGCTGAGTATTGCAATAAGATATATTTCCTTTTTTCAACTGTTTGTCAACATTTGTTTTATTTAATAAGAAACAGTTTTCACTCTGTTCATCTCCGTTCATTTTCATTCCCATATCTTGAGGTCAGAGGTCAAGGGACCCCATGTTCGTTTTTCCTTGCCCAAATTTAGCGTAACTTTGGAGCGTTACTTAGCGTTCTTCCCGACAAGCTAACATGACATGGTTGGTACGAATGAATTCCTTAGGTTCTAGTTTCATATGATACTAGTATCGTCAGACTGAGCCCGCTACAACTTCTGAAAGACAGAATAGCGGCCGGGCACGTGTATCTATATAATATTGCCACGCAAAATATCACAATACTATGCTGTACCAATTTTTGCTCCCACCCCTAGTAATACTGTACTTCCACCAGCCAAATTTATTTCAAACTGAAATGAAAAGTTTTGTTAAACAATCTTGCACTGTATTGATTTTATTCATTTCATATCCAAGTTTTCTACGAAACATTATTTTTCTGTTCTTATAAGGATGGAAAAGTCGCTAAAAGAACATTTTGAATCAATGGATAATACATATGACAATAATAATAAATTATAAAAAAATTGAATGTGTATTAAGCTGGAATCCAATAAAAGTGTCACATTAATATCTACAGGTTTGGGACTTCCATAGAAAGCCCGTCTGATGTTGAATTATGCATTAAATACGTAATCACACTGGCATTACTATGATATCATAGCCTACCCTTAAGGCCAATTAACCCTTGTGTCAGCATTAAATGACCAAGTAAAAACCCAAGTGCATTCATTACACTTGACAAATGAATGCAATACAGATGGAGATTACACGAGTCTTAAAACGTTGTACTGGGTGAACATTAGCCCTGATGGCTTCAGAGATAACTTGCTCCAGTCCAGAGTGTGATGGCTTCCCAAGATGAGTGGAGGGGAGTGAGTGGCTATAAGCATTAGAAGATCATGGACGGGCTACTTCCTACGCTGTGCATATTAATTCTTCTAATGCAGCTAAGCTCAGCTTGTCACACGTTGACACTGCATAATTATGTCATCTACAAGGAACGAGCTTTTTTAAAGGGCAGACACGCGGTGCGGCGGAGTCTCTGTCAATGGAGAGGTTCTGTGTTGTAAAATGTCAATATACGGCTAAAGAATGGTTTACTTTTTAGCTTCTTAGGACCTTTAAGGCCGCATTATGGAAATAATTTTAGATCTATGGGTACAAAAAGGACACCAGAGAAGAATGAGCTCCCTGAGGTGAATATCTTAACATAGCCGGCAAGCCTTCCACACCTTTTTTACAATAACGAACGAGCCAATTCTTTAAGTAGTATCCTGACTGACAGGGGCGTCCATCAAACACCCAGATCCCCTCACCCGTGGCCTCTCGCCATCCATCAATCCACCCTGACAGCCCTACCTTCATCCCTCTCTATGTAAATAAACACCAGAGCGAGGACGGGAGGAGCAAAGAGTAGAGGGGGGAGGAGAGAGGAAATCAAAGTAGGACACTCAAACCTGAGACAAGCAGGCCGAGCCAGGTTCAGAGAGGAAAAGGAAGAGTGACGCAAGGGGGGGGGGATTGAACAGTTGGAAAATGAAGAGGAAGGGGAGGAGGAGGAGGAGGGGGAGAAAGGCAGGAAGTAAACTCACAATGGGCTGAGGTGATGAAGGGAGAGACGGGACAACAAGAGTCATCTGGAAGGAATGAGGAGGAGAGATAAATTGGAAGAGAGGAAGGGAACTGGCTGGCACAGGGATGACAGCCAAAACGAGCGGCCACGAGAGAGAGAGAGAGTCATGTAAAAGAATGCCGAGGAGAAGGATGGAGATGGGCGGCACGGAGGGAAACGTCTACAGAGGACATCAATAATCCATCCCAGATAAAGCAATTCTGTGTCAAAAAGTAAAGAGCAAAGTGGAGAGTGAGACATTGGGGAGAAAAGAGAGAGACAAACAAATGAACAAGGGAAAGTTGGTAGGTTGAGCCGGAGGGACTTCTATTTAAAACCAGAACTACTGAGAACACTTGTGTTAGTTTACACAAGCAGAGGAACCACATCCTCTCTTCCTCACCTCACGCCCGGGGGGGGGCGGGGGGGGGGGGGGGGGGGGGGGGGAAATGTGTGTTTAAACGGCGAGTGCTACTGCTCTAATCAGGGCTGGCATCACAGCACACTCCCTCTCTGCCTCCCCCCCCCCCCCCCCCCGCACCCCTCCCTAGCACGCAGCCTTTTTCCATCGCTCCTCAGACCCTGCGCACAGTCGACGCACACACACACTCATGCGTGCACCCTGCATGACTGTGCCATGCCAGAGATAAATTCATGAATCACTGGTGCACGAATCAGCCGCGAGCTTGTTTGCGAGAAGAGGAAAGTGGGAAGAGAGGGAAAGGACAGAAGTAAGCGGTTAAAGTGTTTCCTTTAAAAAGGAGGTGGGTTCAGGAGATGTCTCCCAGCGAGCTGAGGGAGCGAGCGCACACACCCAGAGGGCCATCAGTGACAAGTACTAGTCAGCAGAGAAGATACTGTGTCTACTGCTTGCTCCGTCTCTTCCCCCTCTCCTCTCTCATCCCCTCCCTCCTGGCTCTTCCTAAAGAGGCCAAGATAGAAAGCCAAAACAGCAAGCAGCCAAATAAGCAAGTGTATGATACATGCACAGAGTAAACATGCATATCGCATAGGAACTGGCAAATATTTTTACTTTCAGCACACAAACGCCCTTTGAGGAGCGTATCAAGGACTTGTGTACCAGGAAAACCTGTTAAATAGGCACCGCAGTGGTCCTTCCACACAACAGAAAAAGCCCCTCCATCAGCCTCCATTTCAGGAGAAACTACCCAATCATCTCTTGTTACAAAGCCACTTTCCCTCTAGGGCCACTACTCAAAGGCAGGGCTGTCCATTGATACAGGTGTGGTGCAGAGGGAGGAAAGGGAAGGGGGGAGGGAGGACAATAGATGGCCTTTTCAATGGTCTCCCTCAGCTCACCTGGATTAGGGGGGAGAGTCTGAGGGGAGGGAGGAGGAGGAGGGTCTCTAAGCTTGGGCTGAGAACAATAGTGTCTCTGTTTTCAGTAACACCAAGTGCATCATTCTGTCTGGCAGCAACCGGCTGACTGTCTGCACTAAAAACAACATCTCTAGGCTGCTGCTGTCGAATGCAAAATTCTTCTGGTGCATACAGTATGTATGTTAAATAAACAGGTAATTATGAAGAAGATGTGATTTATGGTGCCCGTGGCGACATGTTCAAATTGCTTGTTTTGTCTGATCAACAGTCCAATACTTAAAGTAGGACTTGGCGATATGGAGAAAATCAAATATCACAATATTTTTTACCAAATACCTCAATATCAGTATTGCGGTTGATATTGTAGGGTTGACTATTGGTGCTTTCACAAAATATTCACACAATGAGATTTCTGATGAATAATCATCATGTGGGTAAAGGCAAATAATAGAATAGCTGGAACAGTCTGGTAAGTTCAGAAAATTACACCACTTTACTGTAATGCAGCCATTAAAACCAGGAAAAGACCCCACTTGTGCCACATTATGATATGGCAGCATTACAGAAGAATGACTTATATGTGTTGTACATGTGCATAGTACCTCTCAGACACAATCTCACCAAAAAAATTAACATTAATCGTCACAAAGCTAGTTTTCTGTTATAGTATTAGATTGTACACGGGGAATTAACTCTTCAAATGTAAGCTCCTTTCATTTTCAGTGTGAGATTCCTGTTAGATGAGTCAAGCTATATTACTGGCCTAGTAACCGCCTGCGGGGGAGAGGAGTGTGTGACAGCATGTAGCAGCAGGGGAGTGGACATTGTCAGCCTGATCCCGGTGCTGCACGACAGGTTAGCTCTGCTGAAATGAAATAAAAACCCTGCATCTGTTTCCATTTCTCCCGTTTTACCTCTCATGCTTAGCTCACCCGCTTACTTGACTTTGTTCTGTCACTTCCCCTTTCCTGTCCTCTGTACAGTAATCAAGTGATTCAACCATCAAATCAGCCCTCAGAATTGGGTGCATGTGTCCGCGACGTACTGTTTGTGCTTTGCATTTGCGGTCACGTGTTAAGGAGGTGGTGGTGATGAGTGTCGTTCCGCAGCCGGGGCGAGGGAGAGGAGAGGAGGAGAGAGGAGAGGAGAGGAGGGCGAGGAGAGGAGGGTGAGACAATCGGGGAGGGGATGAGGTGGGGGGAAACACTGTAAAAGTGTCACAGCAACTTAACCTTCAAAAAATGCCCAGCAGGGCGGAGTGGGAGGTGGTGTTCTTGGCCATTAGAAGAGAACGAGGGAGAGGAGGAAAAGTGTATGTGAGAGAGAGAGAGAGAGAGAGAGTGATTGATGTGGAGAAGAAAAAAGAAACAGAAGACCTCGTTAGGGGAGGTAGGAAGGTACAGATGCCTGCAATACAAATGTCTGTAGGGAGGGCGGGGGCTGTTAAGGAGGTATGAGAGGAAAGTAGAGCGAAAGACAGAGGGAGCAAATGAGAGTAGGAGAAGGAAAGTAGCATAGGCAGTTTGGATAAGCTTAAAGAGAAACTGTGGGGCTGACATAGGTGGAGGAGACAACTGGGGAATTGGACGGTGGGACAGGGAGAGGAAGAAAGCTGCGGAAGAGGACAAGAGAGGGAGGGAGAGATTAAGGGGGAAAGAGAGAGTAAGAGGATAGAGGAGAGAAACAGACATTCCAATTACAGAAGCAGAAACGAGGGATTGATGACTAAGAACGGAGCGGAGGAGAACAAAGAACAGGACGAGGAGGAGGAAAAGAGATACAGTAAGAGACAGCAGTTTACTGAGCAGATGGAGCAATTATGCGGACCAAATTACAGCGAGAGGGAAGTTTGGAGCATTAGGGAGAGACGTAAACAGAGAGAGACGAAGAGGGCAGAAGAATCAAGATGGAGGAGTGGAAGTAAAAAGGCACAATTGTGACAGGGGGGAGAGTGACAAGTGGCCGACTGGAGAGCAGGCAATCAGTTGAACACATGAGTGAGACAAATGGCTTTAAACGAAGGAGGACCTGCTCTCCCTACGGAGCCACACCAAACAAACCCCGACACACCCTGTTGACAAAACACAGGCCTGATAACAGAATAAACCTGCTGCCTCTATTTGACCTTAATGTGCCATTTGCTTCAGGGGGAAGATTTGAACGCTCCTGCCATTTCAAGGCTCTGGGGACCGATGACGACTGTGCTGCTTGTTTATCGCAATAGCATGGCGGCACAGTTCGAAACCAACAAGTGAAACAATAGATAGCACTGATATCAGTGGCACGACAGAGTTGTAGGATCACAACAACAACGCTTGTCTTGTGAAACACTCTCCACTTGCTTTCATGAGAAATAAACCTGTTGTGCATTATCTCAGCGATGGCGTATTGTGTTTTTCTTATCTCATATTTCGGAGATTATATCTTTAAGAACACCACATTTTTCTTTATATTACAGTGTGTAATTTGACCCCGTTAGATAAGTCTGCTGGGATCAGGAGAAAAGCCGAGTGAATTGAAAGCAGTCGGTGTGCATAAGGTTTTTTAGGGAGCATGACTCTACCTCCAGCTCCCAGAGCCCTGACAAGACCCCTGTCACACCAAATTCAATTTCCTCCTGTAGCCAGCCTGTCCGCTGCCTCTGATAAGTGTGAATTTGACTTGACCTTGTCAAAGTCAGATGTGACGAAGATGCTGCACGTCTGTGTGTGTATTAATAGAGGAGCAAAGGTGCGCAGACAGATAACAAAAATGGACAAAACGGCTGTTACGTTGCTGGTAACACATGTTGATAAAAGGAACAAAATGTGTGGAGGGACGTAAAAGGAAGTAACAGCAAAACCGTCTCGACATTTTCACAAACTGGGGGCAGGGAGGACACAGGGAGGGATTATCAGAGGAGGAGGGGAGAGAGAGATGTTTCTTGGCGCTGTCACGTCGACGGAGCGAGCCCTAAATGTTTTCAATATCACATAAGGGCACTGCATCATCCACCATTCAATACCGGATCAATAACGCAAACCACCTTCCACCCCGCAAACTACATTTAGACACATTAAGGTGACTGCTAATGAGCTGCCGCGTGCATGTGTGTGTATATGTATAGGGACACGCTGAGGAGGACACAGTCAAGGGCCTCGGTGCTTAGCTGCACACAGATCTGCTGAGTCCACGATGGGGAGGATTTTTGAAATAAAAGCATGTGACAAAGACAGAAGAAAGCGGAGGAAAGATGACAGGGAGAGGTTGCAGGTCAGGTAACGATAATAAAAAGAGAAAGGTTAGTGCATTTCTGTCCACAATGGAGGGCCTCTTTGGCTGTTAAATATGTGTGTCATGCTTTAAGAGAGGGAGGAGAAGAGGGGAGGGAGGTGCGACTAAATTACAAATGAGCTGATAATTCTTGGCCTCCCTGGTTCACTCCCTCGCACAGTTTTTTGTGAAATCCTCCTTCATCCCCTCTGCCAAGACGCTGCGATGTGGAATTTGAAAATGTCGACATCCCCCTCACCACCCCCCGTTCCGTTCCTCCTCCTTCGCCGCCGCTCCTCCTCGGTGATTTTACTACAGCGGGGTCACAGAGACGCCCATCTCCCAAGTCTAGTTAATTAAGGGGATTTCATTTTAAACAGTTTGGCTGCCTTTCAATGGATCTTCAATTGGAATTACCACTCATTCTCCACATTGGCTGCGCTGGAATGGGTTTGACCTGCATCTCCCTAAATTCCATCCGGGGGTTGTTAGACATGAGGAAATGCAGAGCTGGCAGAAGGTATCTTGACTAATGGAGTGGAAATGCGTGTGTGACTGAGAAATAAAGTAAGCCACATGCCTTATAGCATTTTCATACAAGATAAGCTGCTGGCATGCTACTCCTGCAAATAGTACAGTCTTAAAACTGTCCATTATCTAGAAACACATGGGCGGTTAAGAGTAGGGAACGGTCTCCTGCAGTGAACTCATATCAGTGTGTGAGCTAATGCACACAGTTTCGATGTATATCAGTTTAACCCAACATCTGCCAAGAAAACCATCGACCCCAGCACAGTTGTGTTTTTGGAAACCCCTCCGCTGCCCCCATTCATACTAATGACATTTGGCATTCTTTCTAAAGACGAGGATTTCTGCTCATTTTGCTTTGGATCAGATGGGACCGACTCCAGCAGTCTGGCAACCCTGGGAGCCAAACACAAACATCCCCATGGGGGGGCTCCCAGTGACCTCAACACAGGCCGCCATCCATCCAGCATGAAGGTGCAGGCGGAGGGGAACGTGGAGATGGAGCCGGTACAGAGCTCCTGATTTGCGCTCTTGTTGCAGGAAAGCCACTATCATTACTTACAAGTTGGTGTCCTTAAAGAGAGTGAGTTAAATGAGCGGGGAGTGATAAAAAAAGGATGTCCTCAGATCTGATGTCTGTGGAAGATAACAGGGTTGCCGATGAGGATGATACACTCCACTTCCTGAAAGAAGCACACATGCACTGTCATCCTGCGACGTGACGGTTCCTCCCTATTATTGGAATGCCATCTGACTTACAGCGCAGCCTCCAGTTGCTGCCCTTATTCATCACCAGCTGTGTGTGTACATGTGTGTGTGAACTCAGTTGTGTTTGTGGTCCAATACCGCGGCCCAAAATGCAACAAGACTGCAGTGACTCGTGCTCATCGACCTCCCTCTCTTCAGATCCATCCGTCCTGTCTGATAATATTTGCCAAGTCAACAATAAACCTGATGGATCCTTTGTATTTCTGGTCATTGATAATGAAAAGTCTACAGAGCAAAAGTCATTCCACTGAAACTCATCTATCAAAATAACTGTACATCTAAAACCCTGCATGTTGAGGATCAACGTTATTTTAAATCAATATCGCTTCATATAAAAAAAGGTTTTTAAAATTAAAACTGCCTGCTGCTAAAATGTTTTCAATACATCTATTAAAAAGCTTTCCATTCGTCGTCTCTAGTTTAATGTTGGATAAGAGGTACTCCATTTCCAGGCAGCCATTAAATATTGCCACTAAGCTGAAATCTCTTTTTTTCTTCAATAGCGTACCTGTTGAAATAACAGAAAGCTGTCTAAAATCATTAGGCTCATTTGGCGAAATGCCAAATATCTGCTTCAGTCATTCCACAATTCAGTTATTTAAAATTAATGGGGCCATGTAGAAACACACACACGCGCTTGGTATCACTCTCACGTCTCCATTAAGCTGTAAATCCAAGCACACGTTTATGTCTGAATCAACGAACTCTTAATGGTGATTATAAGGGGGAGGAGGAGGTTATTGATGTGTCATTTAAACAGGAAGTGTGTGTGTACGTACCAGCGAATGCCACGGCCAGAACCAGACTTTTTTACACACATATAGACACACACCTGACCTTTTCAAAATCCTTCTGACATTTACAGGTCCGGTGCGAAAGGGGCGAGGACGCCTCATTTACATAATGATAGGACCTAATGGAGACAGCCATCAACACAAAAACCAAACCAAGACCTAAGCCTCTCGCTCCGCTGGGACTAATGAGACACTAAGGACTTACTTTTTCCTTCTTTTATTAGGGAGGAACAAAAACAAACTTATCTCGTTATCCATCAATCAAAATCCTTTTAATAGACAAAATGTAACGCTCTCTCTCTCTGTTGCATTGATGAATGGTCGCGGGCTTGGCAGGACTACAGTGTTCACACAGAATCTCTCCATGTGCCGGGAAATAGTTAGAGCGAATAGTTTGAGCTATTGCACAAGTAGGACTGCCAAAAGAAACATCACCTCAGAGTTTCTCATTGCCTGTGTGTTCGTGGGAGGGCAGGGTGTTGTGAAAATGCTGGCAAATCTGCAGCATTTTCACAAGAAATGGGGTGACGAGGAATCCTGCAGCCACGGTGAGGTCACAAGTTGTTCATTTCCCTGTCTGTCTGCATGTTCTTCCTGTCATAAACAGCATGGCCTTCAGTCCAAAGAGCGGCTGGGAGACGGGGGAGGGAGGCCATTTGAATACGCCGCCGTCACTCAAACAAAAGCACTGGACAGGAGAGAATGAAAGATAGACGAAAATAAAGAGAGACGAGAACAAGGCCCCTGTATGTACTCGACGGCGGGGGCGGGTGGGGGAGGGAGTGAGGGATGGCGGGAGAGAGGGAGTTTTCAAGTGGCGGGAGGGAAGGGGGGGAGTTTGGGCGGCGTCGCCTGTCTTAATCAGACGCCGCCCGTTCAGTTCCCCAGCAAATCCTGAAACTCAGCTGCAACCCTGCACGCTGCAGCAGGCTGCCGAAAAGCGACCAGTTTCCCCGAAACTGAGAGAGGCCATCAAGATTAGCTTTGCATCTGAATTAGCTTTTGCAGGAGGACTTCAGGTACACAGAGACAAACATTAGTGTATTTGTGAGCAGAGAAGGAAGCAGCCTCCTCCCCCGGCCCTGACCCTGCATGCCCACCAGTTTCTCAGGCAGCCAGTCACCCCCTGCACACACGCAGCTTACTCAGCCATAAAGACAATGCTGCCATAGCCTCATACCCCCCCCTCACATAAGCCCACTCCTCTTCCAATAAAAACATCTCCATGGTAACGGGCCAAGCCTTTCTGACCCACATCCACGGTCCCTCACAACCTTGACTTGGTGGGTGGGGGTTGTATCATAGTGTAATTTCAGAGCTTAAATTGGACCCCCACCTGCCTGCTTCTATTAAGTTGTATATACATGTGTAACTACAGAAGCCTACCTTTAATTAAAAACCCATCAACCTCAATATGGTATTCTTACATTACAGCTAGGCCATATTAAAGTGAAAACTTTGCAGAGAATTGAATTAACTTCTCTCAGACGCAGGACGGAAGGTGGAAGTAAGTGGCTGCTGTCGCAGCTTGACAGAAAGTGGGAAAAATGCAAAGTAGACGAGGGAAAAGTTGCAGCTTAAGTTGCATATCTTCACCATTACCCCAAAGGAGGTCAGAGGTTCACTCTGGGAAAAAAAAAAAAAGACTTAAATGAAAGAAAACTAAAAGCAGTGTTTTCGCTTGTTCTGGTTAAGCCTCGCGTTTCTCCTCGCTCATAAATATGTAAAAGCTTTTGTTTTGTTTCCCCCCCACACTTTTCTCCCTCCCCTAAGAGCACTTCATGTTCAGTAAAATGAAATTGGACGAAAAAAGGTCCACTGCATGAATAAGTCAAAAGAGTGACTGTGCTTATGAGTCGTGATTACAACAACAAGCACAATCAACTACATTACTGTACAGTCACTCCTGAAAATGTATACTGTGGCTGTGCCAGAGCGTTAGATCTAGTCCTACATTCTTGCCCCAATTACTGCACAAAACAAATAGCCGGCCCAGCGAGGAAGCAGAGACAATGTTGAACTGGTTTCATACCACACGCATTCATATGTTAATGGGTTAACTGCATGCCAGGGATGTTTTCTCTGGGCCTACTCACTGTGGCAGTGGTACCTGTAGGCCACACAGGCTCAAGTGGACTGGAAAAGACCTGAATAATTCACCTGTTTAAACAGGTTGCCAGGGACACAGGGGTGGCCTGATAACTCGTTTATTTTTTTTTTTTAATACTTTATTTTTTCCAAGGCTGTTTTCATATATGCAATCCACTGTTTTTAATTACAACAGTCTATAAACCAACTTTTACGTAGATGAGCTCACAGACAAACCCATCAAGTACACTAGAGAAAACAACCTCAACATTCAAAACCGAAACAAAACCAAGAAAAGAAATAACAATAATAATAATGACAAAACAGAAAGAGTAGAGTTAAAAAAAACACAACAACAAAGCAAACTAAAAAAAACAAACACACACGTAACAAAAATAAATAAATAACAAAGATACCTTGTTTAAAATGTTCAATAAAGGCCTACATTGGGGTAAACTATATTTAAATTATGCAGAAGTTACAACTTAAAAAAAGGAAGCCAGAAAAGATAAGAGTTTAACATCAGTTTCCCCTCTCTGTGTACATTAAAAGCTGTTTCAAGCCTCTTTTTTTCTCAACTGAAGTGTAACTAATAGAAGATGATGTGCAGACAGAGGGAAGAAAAGGAGCAGGGGGGATGAATGGTGGCTTTAGGGGAACAGTGACTCAGTTAAAAAAGAAGGAGAGAAGTCCACTATATAGAGGCCAGCCAGCAGGCACCTGGTGGGAAAAACACCTTGCTGCTCCACAGAGCCACACCTTAGAGGAAAACTAAACATGGCGTTGAGTCATCGACCGAAACTCGGGTCCAAAGAGCGAAAAACAGACAACTCATGACCAAAAACCCCAGACAAATAAGGGAAACGAAAGAGGTAATAGTTTAAAAAAACATTAAGTCTGAACACATTTTAGTGGTTAAAGCTGAAAAACCTCGCACAGCACACAAACAGAGAGTGAGGAAATCACCTGCTGGATTTTCCTGCTCCTGTCACCGCCCTGACAGGTGCTATATAGTCAGTCAGGTTTAAATTTATATCTCCTCTTATACATTATTAAAAAGCTCTGAGAAGAAAAGAAGCTGCAGCTGCTGCTCACAACCAGCTGGACACTTATTAAGTTTTTATAAGTGGTCGTTTTCTTACCGTGTTGAGTGAGTACGGAGGCGACCAGGCAGAGCAGACCGAGCATTTTGGAGCAGTCGTGCCAATTTCGGTCGTCATGTCTCGCCATGATTTTTGGTTTCCCTCTTCTTTCTCCTTTATGAAAGCAGGCGCGCAGTTAGTCTCTCCGGAATAAAACCTTCAAGCTTCTGTGTGCGTAAAAAGCTCACTAAGGCTAAATAAACTTGTTTGGCTTTACAGGACAGACGTCCGACTGAGTCCTTCACTGTGCCTTTAAGAATGTAAGGAGTCTGCTGGAAATTAATGAAACAAATCCTTGTGAATGCGTCCTGGTGGCGCACAGGTGAATATTTCCTCCAGCTGGTGCTCTCTGGATGTAATGAAGTGCTGCTGCGCGCTCCTTCTCTCTCTCTCTCTCTCTCTCTCTCTCTCTCTCTCTCTCTCTCCCT
>CAKAKR010037341.1:53424-72224 GCA_916700685.1 Adelosebastes latens
AACAACTAGTTTTTCAGAGCGCCTGGCTGTCCGACTGACTGACTGGGTGATGTCATCAGGCTGAGGGGCGTCACAGCTCTCTGCTGCTGCTCCAAAAAAAAACAATTAGGACCTTTAGGAGGGGGGACTCTGGGAACAACTTGTTGAAAAACGCCAAAAGCATTTTTTTTCATGGAAAACACAGCTAGACAGCATCTAAAGTGCGCAGCAGGTTTGATTTTTTTTGTCTTGAATGGAAATGATCCAAAAAGAGTCATATCCAGGAGGAATATCCCTATATGGTGATATTTTTCCAAGAGAAGAATCAGCTCCATTTATGCTCAATATTGCCTCAAAGTAATCTTTGCTATAAATGCAATCACTTAAATAATCATTAATTAACCAAAAAGAGTCATATCCAGGAAAATCCCTATATGGTGATATTTTCCAAGCTCCATTTATTATTATATTTATTATTTCTCAATATTGCCTCAAAGTAATCTTAGCTTACTTATTTTTCTTATTTTTCTGTTTTTTTTTGGTCCTTTCCTTTTTTTTTTTATTCTTTTTCTTTTTTCTTTTGGTATATGTTTCATTTATGTTGCTATCGGATTTAATTCATTTATATGTATAAATATAATTGTTTATGAAATTAACTCTGCTTATTTAATGGTGCAGTAATATTATTATAGGGATGTACAGAATACCAATAAAAAGACTTTGAGCAAAAAAAGTAATCTTAGCTATAAATGCAAACACTTAAATAATCAGCAATTAAATATAATCAACAGAAAGGGGGAAAAAAAGTAAAGTTACAATCTATCCGAGTCAGATGATGAGGTGCGTGGAAACAGATGATTCGTGCGCCCTCTGCTGTTTATTCCTGCACACACACACACAGTTGAGATTAGCTCATCCAAACTCCAGCACAGCAGATGCCAAAATCAATAAACATTCATTAATGAACGGCAAAAACACAAATCCAGTGGCAGTCAGCAGAATCAAATCAAGAGGAAACAGCTTCTCGTGTTTCTATTTGCAGACTCTCTTGTTGATGAGATTTTATTTTTTTTTTCTTCTTCCACAGAATAACTTCCAATTCATTTTTTGCCCTATTTTCCTCTGAGGCAGGGTGCATACTAGCATAGCGAAGGCATTATCTGGTTTAGGTCTAATCCCTATACCCAAGTGTTTTACAGCCAATGTAATTACATCTCCATAAGTCCCACAGTTTAAACCGTGCTGCTCGGTTCCTTCTGTTCTCTTCCATTTCCCTCCAGTGTCACCCTCTTATTTTCATTTCTGAAGACGCCGATAACAATCAGAGGTCAAACAATGTTCTGCACACCAGAGGAAAAAAAACAAACAAATAAACAGTTGAAATATGTTCCTCTTTTGGAGATCTATGCACAGACAGAAGGGGGGTTTCATCTTCTTTTCCACTCCTTGCCCACTGTAAATCCAGAGACTGTGAAAGCATCTGCCATGCAAAGAAAGCAGCTGTGGGTTTTTTAAATGCCAACTCTACTTTGCATAGCCATATTTTAATTTGCAGGCCTTGTAGCTGAGTGTTTGAGCACAGTCAGAGAAAGAAAGTGTGCAGGGCCCCCCCCCTGTACGACTGCCACTAAATCATATGCATTCATGGTAGAATAAGGAGCTTTAAAGAAAACGGTCACCAAATGGAGGATTTCATTCCTTTTCCATCCCATGCTCATCCATTTTTCATACCCATACCAAATCGACCTTCACACCTTCCACTTCCCAGCTACCACCCACTTTACTTATACAGTGCATCGCCTCTTTTTTCACACCCTTTACACCTTTCCTTCGTTTACACTTCCCTCTCCTCTCCCTCCCTCTCTCCCTCTCCCCGTGTCATTCGATTCCCTTTGTCCACTCGTCCTTCACTCCTTGCTGCTATTCATCCTTTCCTCCCATCCTCGTGCTCTCCGGGGGTCTGTGGCAGTGATAATGAAGCGCATAGTTAACAGATATTAGCTCATTGGCAGTGGATTCATTAGACAGAGCCAAGGCTTATGGTGATTATTTACCCATAGAGGAGGGGCCGCAGGATCAGTGTGCTCTGTGTCAGCAGCCACAGGCTTCTTTGAAGTCACACTGTCTCTGTTCCTTTGCAACACTCTCACACTTCTCTTCTCCCTGGGTTTCCTCATTCTGTCTTTGCACCTCTCCCTCCACATGTCTCCTTCCTCGCTGCATTTTTTTTTCCTCTTTCCCTGTCATTAGACACCCACAATACATATCTGCTCTCTCTCCTTTTCACTATCTCTCCTCACCGCCCCCATTCACCCAATGGTAATTATGGAAAAATCTGTAATAGTGCTCAGAGGAGCTGATAATACCTTTAGCTTAATTAAAGACATTTATGGGATGTAAAGACATGTAGCCTAGGGGTTGCTGTGCACCCACACTAACCCAAACTCTTTATTTCCTGCTTTTTCATCTCCCTCAATCCCTCGCTTTCTGCTATTCTTATCGTTTTCTCTGTTTCATACACACAGTGTGATACACACCAGTACATGCTCATTCCCTTTGTCAAACTGAATGTTAAGGTCAGAAGTTCTGTAACTAATTACCCAGAAGTTCAGCTTGGAAATGTAAAAAAAATAAATGTAGGCCTGCATTATGGTGTAAGGCTTGTGTGGGGTCATGCTAATGCCAGTATATGTGGTTTTATCAGCCTCAAACACACAGACATGATGGCAATAATGACAGTGTTTTTCCTGTTGATTATCCCAGTGTTGGCCACATCCTGTTGGGCTGAAAGATGCGCAGCAAGCTTGTTAACATGTCAGTCAGGGACACCAGTAATATAGCAGGAAAGTGAACAATACTTGGTGTTCTGGAGCGTACTTAGAAAGGTCACAGTGTTGGAGAGACAGCTGGTGCACTGAGAGTGGTTTTTATTTTTTTCTTATCTTTCAATGTGAGATGGAGTCTGGTTTTCTCACCGTTATTCTTGTTTCTTCCCTTGCGGTATATTCCTCTCACTCTGGCATTACAGGTATGAAATACTTTTTAGAAATATATTGCTAAACTTATCTTGCATGGAAGGGAGTCTACATTTCCCAGCTAATGTTGCATTTAGAACCTGTTACCTCCATATATATTGGCTTTTATCTGAGCATCTTTAAAGAGTAGGTTCAAATCTGTCCTAAAATGACACTCACATGTCCATATATACATTGAAAGAGTTATCAGTTGTTGTAATTGTTCCTCCTGTCCATACTGGCTGCAAAGAGTTCCCTTTCCTAAAGTGATTTAAGACAAAATCCACAGTACTGTTTCTGTGTAAAATGCATTTGAAGCTAAAGTATAATTAGTAGTCTGTGTTATATAAATCAAGTGGTAATCTTCCAAAGATAGTCTTTTTTTTGTTCAAAGTTCTCTTTTTGTTAATATCCATCTGCAGCATCTCAGCAAAGAAATGCTGTTCAGGGACACAGAACGAGGGAATTTGGTATTAAAAAGACTATAACTTTAGAAGATACCCATTAGAGTGGACTGACTGCTGAAGCCCCATATTAGCTTCAGCAAAACTCCTGTCCCCCATCACTTATATTGAAATTGCTTTAAGAGGGGATCTCTTTTAGGCCAGTATGGACAGAAGAAACCATTACAAGGGCCAATGACTCTTTCAATGTAGCCTACATATGAGCCTGTGAGTATTGTGTTTTGAAAACATGTGAACCTATACTTTTAGACGGGATACAAAACAGACATCAGCACTGTAGTAAAAGTAAGAATTTGAAGGCCTTCTGAAGGTTGTGTCTAGAAAGTAACCCACAAACTGTGAAAACTTGCAAAAATGTGCAAAAACTCTCAAGCGACTCGCTGCCCGACGACCTATCCTAACCTTAACTATTCAAGGTCAATTACTAACCTTAACTATTCAAGGTCAATGCATAACCTTAAAGCAGCAGTAGGTAGAATTGGAGCAAATATGATTAAAAAAAGTTAAATTTATAAAAACATCTTGTAGTGTACTGTTTAGCTGTAAAATGAGAACGTTTGTGACACGGCAGCCATGTTGAGATCAGTTCAAGGCCTATGGAAAGGAGGCTGGGTCACGGGCGGACATGGGTCTTGGGGTATGGGGTATAACACATGCGCAGTGTAACTGAAGCTGCGGTCGTGCGTTGCGATTGGCTCAATTTCGGCGAGTGCAGGCCAGATTTTACTGCGCATGTGTAATACCCCTAAAGATATGACGCGTTGATGACGCGTGACCCAGCCTCCTTTCCATAGGCCTTGGATCAGTTGAGGAAATACCAAGCACCGCCCACCAGAAGGAGCAAACTTTCTCATTTTACAGCTAAACAGTACACTACAAGATGTTTCTGAAAACATTTGAGGAGAGAAATAGGCATTACAGTAACAGAATATTGATTCGTATTTGATCAGCGCTGCCTAGTTTGACCGTTTGATTGGAGTTGGCGAGTGATTGACAGCTGCTTCTGTTGAATGAACAGCCAATAGGAACGCTCTCTCTGTGAACTGACCTGTGATTGGCCAAAGTCTCCCATCACGGGCTAGATTTTTGAAAGCCTGAAAAACAGAGCCATGAGGAGTTGCAGAAATCTAGTTATCTCTTAGAGCACTTGAATTACAATATGCTGAAAGGTTATTATGGAATTTTTGCCCAATAATGCAAAAAATATTCAGTCTACTGCAGTTTAACAATTCAAGGTCAATGCCTATAACCTTAAACATCTCATGAGTTTTTCAAATTGTGGGTTACCTTCTCTACACAACCCTTTCTGAAAGACTCATCTGAATAATTCACCTGTTATAATGACTATAATAACTTTTCCTCCTCTCTCCCTTAGACTGGGAAGATGTTGTGGTGGCTAGAGAAGGCATGCCTACCACCTTGGTCTGCACTGATGCAACAGTGAGGGGGGCCGTGGCCATTAACTGGAAGGTGAAGTCACTCGGTGTGGATGAGTGGAAACTGGTTCTCTCAGCCAACGAAAGGAAAGAGTTCTCTGGTGGTGCCTCGAAGGCATCCATGCGATTGACTGACCCTAACTTTCAAGACACCGGGGTTTTCTCTCTGTTCTTTCTTCCCGGAGTGGAGGACAACGGTCTCTACTCATGCTTGATAAAGCAACAAGAGAGGGAGCTGAAGGAGAAGATTATCCTCTTAGCCATCCTTACAGGTAGAAAAATCCACAGGTTGCATGAGATTTATACACCACCTGCGCCCCATATGTCTGTTTTTTAGTTTGTGTAGCACACATATAGTGTAGATCAATATCTTTCTATCATCAATTTAAATATTTAAACAGTTTGTTGTTGTTTTTGATTTGAAGGACGTGTATGTACTTGTTTCTACAATCTTTTAAATTTCTCTGAGGCCTTTTGATAGAAGCTTTTATGAAATGTTACATAACTAATAATTATTTGCTTGATTGCTGAATTAATGAGAACCTACAAGAAATTACTTTTGCTACACTTCATTTCTTCTATTTCTATTTTATGCTACTTAATACTTCAACTCCACTACATTCCTGAGGGAAATATTGTCATCTGCAGTTACTAATTAGTCTGCTGATTAATATTTTACAACCAAATCTCATGACCATCTTATAAAAGATGTAACAGATGCAACAATAAAATGCTGTTTATTTCATTACTGATAAAGATCCACTAATAAATATTTGAATATAACACTCTTAAAGGGGCTATTGTGCATAGTGAGTACTCTTTTGATACTTCCCTGCTTTTACAAAAGTAAAAATGTAACTGCTGAACTTTGAAATTGTAATGGAATATATTAACAACTTTTACTACAAATCATTTTAATACCTCTCCCACCCCTGATTTCCTGTTTCCTCCCTCATCTCCAGTGACTGTGGCACCCGCTGCACCCATTCCTCAGCAGAGCACCCTGCGGCTGGTTGCCAATGTTAAGCCTGACGATGTCGTCGCCAAGATCACCTGGGAAGCACCTGGCGGCGTTTCCCTGAAGAGCGAGAGAATGCCAAACACAGGCACAGTGGCCAAACTGCCACAGGTCCAGTACAGTGACAACGGGACCTACGTCTGTATGGTTCATCTGTGGGGAAACAGCAACAGCACTCTTTTCACCTTCGATGTGGATGTGACTGTTGATGGTGAGAGCGATTTGAGAGCGAGAAAAGCAAAAGCATTGAGGAATTGAATGCATTCATTGTAGCTTTTGTTGATGGAGTGAGTGGGCATCAGTCCTAGAAACTCCAGCAGCAGCATTATTTATTTAAGCATCCTGTAGCTACAGTTCTTCAAAGTATTTACTCTTATAGACCAGTTTCAAGATTCTCAAACGTCTACTGTAGATCTTCACTAAAATTCAGCCAGTCCTCATGTGAATATTATAGCTGCTACATTTATGTATTATTCATTATTTGCTTTTTGCCCCCTCCTTCTTGCTTCCCTTCTCTCCACAGCTGACAATGTGGCCCCAGTCGGCAGTATAACATATGGTGAGTGACTTTGTAACACAAGCAGTCTGAAAGTCCTGTGTCAGCAACTTGATAATCAGGCAGAGCAGAATGCAAGAAGTAACTCTCAGCATATAAGAACGTAATCCCTATTGTTGTAGGAATTTTTCCCCTATCTCCATTTCCCTACTCTCTTACTATTCTGTTTACTCTCTCTGTCTTCATTCACCCTCTTTTTAATTCTGAATTCCCTGTCTCTATGTCTGCTTTCACTCTTATGTCTTCATACTACTCCATCTTTCTCATTGTCTCATCTATTTTATCATTCTGGTTTCTCTTGTCTTCCCTCCTTCCCTGCAGAGAGAGAGATCTCCACTGCCACTCAGGCTCAGACACCCTTCCCCCTGACCTGTTCTGGTGTCCAGGGGGACTACGTCCGTGTGTACTGGGTACCTCCAGACAGCAAGCACAGTAAAATAACGCAGGTGTACAAGTACGACCGCTGGAGGGATTCCACCCTTTTGCCTGAGCACAACAAGGCACTCACGCTCGCCGGGCCACCCTACAACGCAGAGGCCGGGAGCTTCTCCTTTCTGCTCACCCCCAAGTTGACAGATGGCGGCCGCTACAACTGTGTGGTGATCCTCAATGACAACGCCTTCAGCCACAGGACCATGCTCAGCGTGCTGAAAGGTACAGATCATTGTCAAAAGGGAGAGGAAGACAAGGAGGTGAATTAGGAGAAATATAACAAGGGGCGGGAATGGATTTATGAGAAGAGTGGTGTCACTTTTATAATAATCTTGTGTATTTGTCTTGTATAACATGCCATTTTGTGAATGCTGCTATGCAAAGCAGCTGTAATGAAAGAGGTAAATAAATAGATGGATGACAAATTACCATCAGGGGCCCCCAGAGCAGCTTTTATGCTCCAAGTTTAGTAAACTCTGATGGGGGGATTGAACATCATTCTTCCAAAAGACCACTGGTTGACTCGGACTCAGGGGGGTTGGTGCCCCTATGTTTCGAAAAAGTGCCCTCTAGGGTGCCCTTCCAGTAGAGAAAACATGATGAAGTGCCCTCTATGGTGCACTTCCAGTAGAGAAAACATGATGAAGTGCCCTCTATGGTGCACTTCCTGTAGAGAAAACGTGATAAAGTGCCCTCTATGGTGCCCTTCAAATAGATAAAACGTTATAAAGTGCCCTCTATGGTGCCCTTCCAGAAGAGAAAACATGAGTGTTTTATCACTTTATGGTGCTCTTCCAGTAGAGAAAACGTGATAAAGTGCCCTCTATGGTGCACTTCCTGTAGAGAAAACGTGATGAAGTGCCCTCTATAGGGTGCCCTTCCAGTAGAGAATATGTGATAATGTGCCCTCCAGGGTGCCCATCCAGTAGAGAAAAGGTGATGAAAGTGCCCTCCAGGGTGCCCTTCCAGCAGAGAAAACGTGATGCAGTGCCGTATAGGCTGCCCTACATGCTAGAAAACTTTCTGCGCTCTGGTGCCCCACCACCAAATGCAGCTGGTTTTTATTTGCCTCTCAGAAATATTCCCTTATTTGGTATTTGGATCATAAAATATTCCATAGGTGTTTAAGTGGGTTGAGATCTGGTGACTCAACAGCCATAACACATGACTCACAGCAATCATTCAGTGATAAATCTGTTATTTATATGTAGTTTATCTAAAGGAGTACTTTGACATTTAAGGGAATATGCTTATTTGCTTTCCTGCAGAGACTTAGATGAGCTGTCAAGCTTTGGAGAGCAGGCAGCAGGGGAAGGACCCAAACGCAGACAAAAGCTGAATGGCTGGTGCAGTTAAATGATTTATTAAACAAAAGGCTTACAAACTGAGAGTCCAAGATGCAGTCAGGCACACAGGTAACGGGCAAACAAAACTCCATGCAGCAACGACCAACCGATAAGACAAACTGGCAACGAACGAAGGAGCTGGGCTGCTATAATTAGTGAGAGACTAATGGGGAAGTGGGAACAGGTGAGCAGGAGGTCAGGTGACTGCACGGCTAACGAGGGACAGGTGAAACTAATCAGGCCGGGGCAGACAATCAAAACTGGCGGGGAAACACTCAAAGGCAGGAAGTGAAGTAATCTGAAACGATAGGAGAGGTGAGTAACAAAATAAAACAGAAAACACTAAACATGAATGAATAGCATGAAACAAACAAAACATAACCTCAGTGCAGAGCGGGACGTAACATGAGCAAACTGATACCACTCATGTTTGTGCTTTAAAGCTGCAGTCGGTAACTTTGAGCAAATATAATTAGGGCTGACAATTGATTAAAATATTTAATCGCGATTAACTGCATGATTGTCCATGATTAATGGCGATTAATCGCACATTAATCACAAATTTTTTATCTGTTCAAAATGTATGTTAAAGGGAGATTTGTCAAGTATTTAATGCTTGCTTTATGCAAATGTATGTACTGTACATATATATTATTGGAAATCAATTAACAACATAAAACAATGACAAATATTGTCCAGAAACCCTCTCAGGTAATGCATTTAGCATAAAAAATGTGCTCAAATCAAACTGCAGCCCAACAGGCAACAACAGCTTTCAGTGTGTCAGTGTGCTGACTTGACTATGACTTGCCCAAAACTGCATGTGATTATCATAAAGTGGGCATGTCTGTAAAGGGGAGACTTGTGGGTACCCAGAGAACCCATTTTCATTCACATATCTTGAAGTCAAAGGTCAAGGGACCCCTTTGAAAATGGCCATGATAGTTTTTCCTCACCAAAATTTTGCGCAGGTTTAGACCGTTATTTATCCTCCTTCCCAACAAGCTAGTATGACATGGTTTGGATTCCTTAGGTTTTCTAGTTTCATATGTAGATATATAAATTGCAAGTTGCATTAATGCGTAAAAAAAATTGTGGCGTTATTTGGAGTTTGGAGTGTTATTCGAGCTAGTATGACATGGTTGGCACCGATGAATTCCTTAGGTTTTTTAGTTTCATATGATGCCAGGATCTTCACTCTAGCTTTAAAACTGAGGCCGCTACAACCCCCGGAAGATCGAGATTAGTGGCGTTAAAACTAATTTGCATTAACGCGTTATTGCGTTAACTTTGACAGCCCTAAATATGATATAAAAATATTTTTAAAAACTGTCACAGTCCTGACAGTAGCGCACGATACAGATAATCTGTGAAAAAAATCACTATGTTTCTATGTGTCCTCCTAGTGCTCCTAATGGCATTTGCAAGATTTCACAGCGCCAAAGGAGTCTCTACAGCAGCTCTCAATCACTGTTTGCAAAACTAGTGAACTCCGATCAGACTGTCAAACTAGGCAGCACTGATCAAATATGAATCAAGATTGTGTTACTGTAATGCCTACTGCATATTTAAGGATGGAGCTGGAGCCAGGAGGCAATTAGCTTAGCTTAGCTTAACATGAGAGTTGGGTTATGCCCGAGCAGAATTAGTTTGTACGACGTGTTGTTCGACCACGTCGGAAATTAAAGTGTTTATAGTTGCTCAAAATGGCCACAGTGGAAGGTCTAGTGAAAAGCCGGTTGTCATAGAGAGGGGATGGTGCATATTTTCAGGCAGTCTCTTCTGGAAGGCCTTCATAGTGTTGAACTCGGTTGAAAAGTGAAAGAAACAGTTGTGCCAAAACTTTAAAAAAGAAAGCTAGAGAGAGAAGTTCAAGCCCTGGCTCCTGTCTCACCTCCGCACAGCAGGCTAATCACAAAATTGTCGATTTCTGAAAGTTGCAGAAATGGTGGGACTCTGCTTCTTTGCTGGTTGCCTGGCAACCTCACCGAGACGATAAGACTATGGGAAGTCGCCGTACCCTCCTGTAACTGCACATAGCTCCCCTTAAAACCACAACTTGTCGTTTTTGCATTTCTGGCGGACTCAGGTTGTTAGAGGGGCATGGGTGAAAAAAATAAGGCAACAGTTTTATGCAGTGGGGCACCAGCTCGCAGAAAGTCATGTAGGGCAGCCTATATGACACTGCATCATGTTTTCTCCACTGGAAGGACACCCTAGTGGGCACTTCATAGGGGCATCCAAGAGGACACTTTTGCTGCGTTTCTTTCAAACATGGGGGCACCAAGGGTGGCGGCCCCTGAGTCCACCAGTGCATGTAGACATGAGATTTCATGTCAAATCACTCCTTTAATCTGAACAGTGTACAAGACAGTGGCAAAATAAGTGGCAGTGGGGGACACAGTGAATGTAGAGATTCCCTGTATCCAAAGGACCCATGTTTCTAGAAGCATTTGCCCTCATGATGTGTCCTTAAGCAAGATACTGAATTCTTACCAGCTGCCAGTGCATTGTTCTCACAGATCATACACTGTGGAATAAGACACAAAGAAAATCTCCCACAGCCACTGTTAAGATGCTCCATTATTAAATGAATACATTTACAATATTGCTCATGAAAAGGAACATTTGTTCGGTTCATGAATTTAAAATTGAGCAGAACACCTGTTGCTTTATATGAGAGAGCCTTGGGGAGGTTTCACCCTTTGCAGAAAAACGCAAAATACATTTGGACCCACACACGCAAAACCCAACACACACACATACACATACAATGCCCTGTCATGGCGGCCTTGGAAGACTTTACTAATCACAATCCCACTGGCATCCATCACAGCCGCCCAGACATGACCAGCCGATCCGTCACTGTCACTGTCACCCTGCTTCACACATCTGCATCCCTCATACACACACACACACACATACACACGCGCACACACACACACACACACACATACACACACACACACACACATCCGCCCATGCACCAATCATGTGACGCATATATTTTTACCCCACCTCATTATAAGTATCATTATGTATGATTATACCTGCGGCCCTCCCACCAAGGCTGCATGTGGCCCACACTGATCACACTAATCAAGGCTGAAATGTGCGTGTTTTTATGCGTGTGTGTGGGGGGGTCTGTGGAGCTTGATTACACCCAGATGGATCCTCATTTCAGTTTGATGAGACACTAAGCATCAGTCACAGTCAACCAATGCATTAGCAGCAAATCACTTTAATGAATATATATTATTTTGACCCCTCTCTGAATTGTTCTTTGTTTTTCATATCACTTTCCCTTTACCCCATTACTCTCTATCTGTCCTTGGCCTTTTCTATATTCACACACTACCCTTTAACTCACTTTCTCATCCTGCCTCGCTCCTCTCTCTTCCCTCCTGCCTGTCTTTTTCACTTACTCATCCTTCCTTCGATTTCTTTTCATTCCCTCTGTAAAATTTTCCCTCCCTTATCCTCCTACACTCCTCTCCCCTCCCCCTCGCCGCTCTGCATCACAGCCACAGTTAAAACCAGACAGTCCTCCTCAAAGCTGGAATTGGGGTGCCTGTACTCGGAGAAGTCCCAGGTCAAAAGTGTCACTTGGAAACACCAGAACAAGAGTCGCCGGCTACGCTTGGAAAGCCTCGGCCCTGGTAGCCTCACCACCGTTCTGCCCTTACCCATCACCTCTGACACAGCCGGGAACTACACCTGCACCTTACAGCTGAAAAATGGGCAGACCGTCTGGGCAACGCAAGCTGTCGCACTGCCCCATGAAGGTGGCAGGGAAGGTATGGTATAACAATAACCGGTCTGTTTTCTAATTTTTTTATCAACACCATATTATTTTACCAGCACAGGAGTCCTGGCAGACTTCCTGTCAACTCAGTGGAGATAATGAACCGTGAATGTGGAAGATTCTCGGATATGTGCTCCGTGAAGCGTTCCACGGTGCATTCAAGCCAACCTCAGGTCAAATCATCTGCCAGAAAGCCCACGCTTAACAGACAAAAAAGCTCCTGACAGATACCACATGTTATGCTTCCTTAATGCGGTTAAAAAGGTCACGGGTCAAGACTTCTGTGAAGTTGTGATTTGCAGATAATATCCAGAGGAAATAACTTCAATTTACGTGCTCATTTTTCATAAAAATCCGCCACAGTTTTAATACTCTGCCCCGCCTCTATAAAATATAAAACTTAAAGGCTATCGTTTTTCTCATCACACTCACCCGGCTGATATGCGATTATAAGAAGACAGGACCTTAGGACATCTCTTCCCACAAAAACTAAATTATTCAGGCTTATTGTATTGGTGGCTGTGGGGGAGCACAGGAGGATGTGACAGTTGAATGGATCCCTCAGCAGAGATGAATTCACTTCCCGTACCCCAATATATCACTTGGGGTTGAGGAGCCCAGAGCTCATCATGATGCACGCTGATGGTACGGCTATAAGAGTGATGGAAATGGAGGAAAGAGAGAGAAGGTGATAAAGACAAGGAGAGGAAAAGAGGCAGCAAGATTTCACCTGATTGGAGAGGCTGGATCAGAAAAATATATATAGGGCTGTCAAAGTTAACGTGATAATAACGCGTTGACGCAAATTTGTTTTAACGCCATTAATTTCTTTAACGCATTAACGCAACTTGCAATTTATATATTTACATATGAAACTAGAAAGCCAAAGGAATCCAAACCAGGTCATACTAGCTTGTCGGGAAGGAGGCTAAATATCGCTCTAAACTTGCGCTAAATTTTGGCGAGGAAAAACGGTCATGGCCTTTTTAAAAGGGGTCCCTTGACCTCTGACCTCAAAATATGTGAATGAAAATGGGTTCTACGGGTACCCACATGTCTCCCCTTTACCATAGTCAAAGCTGTTGTTGCCTGTTGGGCTTCAGTTTGCCATGTTATGATTTGAGCATATTTTTTTATGCTAAATGTAGTACCTGTGAGGGTTTCTGGACAATATCTGTCATTGTTTTGTCTCGTTAATTCATTTCCAATAATAAATATATACATGCATTTGCATAAAGCAAGCATATTTGTCCACTCCCATGTTGATAACAGTATTAAATACTTGGCAAATCTTCCTTTAAGGTACATTTTGAACAGATAAAAAATGTGCAATTAATTTGCTTTTAATCACGATTAACTATCGACAATCATGCAATTAATCGCGATAAAATATTTGAATCGATTGACAGCCCATTTGTCCAGTGTAACATGAGGAATTTAGACTGAGCAGCATGAAAAGTTCACATAATATGTGTAGGATGACCTACATTTACAGTTGAAAAGTGACAGGTTGCACAAACACTGCAATAGTGCAAGATAGCTCAAAAGTTCTTGGTTAATAATGAATAATATGACAATAAGCAGTGACAGTTAAAGGTTTATAAATAGTTGTTCTGGGTAGCAAGAAGACATCCAGAGATAGTGCGAATTTTACACAGAGTTGGCTCTCAGAACAAAATGAAACTACTTTTTAGTTCACTGCAAATAACCAAATACAGCAAATAATTTATATATATATAATTTGGGGATATCTTATGTGCTGTAAGACAAATCTAAAAGTATAGAAGAAAATACAAATTCTGCATAATAGAATTCCTTTCAGCGGTGGCACAGTTCAGAGAACGCTAAATTGAAGCAATCATTGTGCTCTGCAGCACATAAAATACTTCAAATGTCAGGGATGTTCTGCAATCATTTGCTATCCTGAGTTGGCCCATCATTTGCAAAGCGTTCAAGCAGTTCTTTGGTCTGCCTTCTATCAGCCACCCTCCTCTACAATCGCACTGATATAATTCACCCCCCCCTTCCCCATTTGAGATGAAATAGACGAGGTAGGGAGGAAGTGCCAATGGAGGAAAAGGTGTGATCGAGGAAGATGAGAGAAAGGTGGAGAGAGGGATAGAAAGTCGAAGCATTAATGCCTCACTTCACTGCACTCAATTACCATAATTCATGCGTTAAAGCTGGCATGGAGAACAGTGCAGGTCATCCTCGGGGTCAGCACTCACCACAGTATTCCATTAGCAACCTCTACACATACTCACCAATCAATTACACCTCACACAGCCCATAAGGATTGATCACGTTGAAGCCGGCTAAAAGCTGTGACACCAGGACTAAGGTGAAGCCCGCAGGCCAATCCTTTAACAAACAAAATTTGACGAGATGTCAGAGGGGACTTTACTTTTGCCAGGTTTCTGTCCGTCAGACAACCTCAAAAGCCACAGAGAGACGCTGCATGAATTGTTTAGAAAAGTCTGTTTTGGTGGTTCTGAGGTAACTGTCTGTTTATTAGGCTTCTCTTTTGTAATCCAAAGATGTCTGATCGCTTTGTGCTCAATGAACAGTGTGCATGCAGCGACGCAACACTTGTTCAGGTACACTAAATTACAGCAGTCTCTGTGGAAACGAGTACCTCCCTCCCGCTTTCTGTGTCGCCCCGTGGCTGTGTTTTGCAAGACTGATGTCATCCTCATTATGCAAACAAACCTGACAAGACTGATAGCATGCGTGAGCTCTTCCAACACAATTTGACTGGTAGTACAGTGAGCAAATGGTTTGCTTATGTAATATTTGTGATAATCAGGCCAGGCCTACGCTTTCTATCCACCTGTTTTCCGATGCTGCATTGACAGGGTTGAGCTGAAAGACTGCTATTTACATTGTTTGTCAGTTTGCCTGGAGGCAGTTTATTGCTGGGGTCAGATGTCAAGAGAGTGTGTGTGGAAAAGCCTCTCCTGACTTCACCTACACTACATGCATAACTACATAAATTTAGATAATGAGATATGGAAAAAAATAGGATTTGCAAAAAGTCAAACTACTCTGCATGGAAGTGGCATTTGCTGAGGTTTTGCGTAATGATCCGACAGCATCTGGTCTCTTTGATTCTGGTGCTTTTCTTCTCCTCAAATTGACAGCGTTTACTGTCCAGACTGAGGGTCTGTCAGATCGATGCCTACTCAGCTGTCGTGCAGACTATTCTGTCTGACAGAGCCTGGATTTCTTCGCCTTCTTCTTCCACTGCAACCATTGTCTGTGACTGACAGCAGTATGATGCAAATGCATGTAACATGTTTGGGGAATCTCAAGAGCAACATGTCTTTAAATCCATAGCTTGAAGTGTTCACGTAAAAAGGAAAAAGGTTGCCACCTCTTGACTTGAACAAACAGCAATAACTTCTCTTCATGTCATTCAACCACACGTGCTCAACAGCTCTACAAGTTTTATATTAGCACTGTTCTTGGAAACATTTCATGGCTTTTTTTTTTCTCTCTCTCTCACTTTTCTTTCTCTCCTTTAGTCGAGACTGTCAGTGTGACCACCCCCTCCCTGCTCCCTTCTCTCTCTGCTTTATTACTCCTGGTGCCCCTGGTTGCTGCGGCTGTCGGTGTGTTGCTATGGAGACAGAAACACATTTCTGATCGCGGTGAGTCTTCCGGCGTTTTCTTTTTTTTTTTTGACAGCTTTCCGTGTTCCGTCCATCTTTTGGCCCCTGTCGGCTGCCACTGAGTGATGTGGGCCGTGACATCCTCTGGGGTTGTTGTAATGAATCTGTTCCCCACACCCCCCCCCTCCATGTGCATTTGACTGTGAATGTGTGTGTATTGGTCACTATCTCTCTCAGGTATTGAGCAGTCTCTGTCTGTCCACTCGGGTGAAGCAGAGAACATCTATGAGAATCCTGAGGATATCAGACAGGTGATGAATTCAGACATTTTCAATAACTAAATGATGAATTTCCCTCCTCACTTTGCCCTCTTCTCCCCTCTCCCACTCCTCCACTTTGGCATTTAGCACCCTCTCTCTTCTCCTTTTGTTTCTCTCACCCTCCCCTTTCCTGTCTTCTCTCTATTCTACACTTTTTTTTATTTTCTGCTTTCCTCCTCTGTTTCTGTTTTTCCTCTGATTTTCATTATCCCTCCCTCTCTGTCACTTGTTGTTCATTAAACCTGTTTTCTCCACTTTCCTCCCTTCCCAGCAGGCTCCTCCCCAGGGCTCAGTCTACATGGTGAGTTATTGTGTCGTCCCCTGCGAACACACACACAAAGGCCTGGTGCATATGTGTGTGTTTGTGAGGAGCTGTGACACACACACACATCCACCAATGCATGCAGACTCTCACTCTCTCTATTGCTTCCTCCGTAAGCTGTCAACAGATATGTCTTCCCTCACACTTGCAGTCCTCTCCTCCAATCTGTCAGCCCTCTCAGATAAACCCATTGCCTATCAACTGTCACCCTTACATTAGTGGTATTAACAAATCAATCTCATTAGGGTACAGAGGGACATAAATCTGGCCTCAGTACCATGAGTCTCTCTCTTCATCATCATCTTCCCCTTCCCCCTTTTCTTCTTTATGCCAGGATTTGAAGCCAAGAGGAGAGGATGATGTCTATAAGGAACTGGAGCGGTAAGCAAAAAGCCTTGCATCACCTGTGTGTGCTTTTGTATGTTGAACTGTGTGTGTGTGTTCACGTGTGTGTGTGTTTGCACTGTCACTCATCTGCCCCTCACATTCCTCTCACACTCACCAATCACGCCGGCCTGAACATTACTCTGACACTGTGGCATTATATCACGCCATGCCGTTGACAGGCAGCGCTCCTTCGCCCGTGTGTTGTTGTTGCGTGGGCTGTCTGTGTGTTTGTGTTTAAGGAAGAATAAAAGAGACTGGGGGACGAGAGATTTTTTTGAGCGAATTTGTCTTTGTGCTCTGTTTTCAGATACTAACAGTGTCAGAGCTGATCACCTACCCACATCTCATCCTCATCCAGCTGTCACATCCGCTCAGTTCCCAGCTGCAGCAGAAGGCCTTTATAAACAAAAGTAACAACTGAGTGTCAAGAGTTGGGATTTGAAGAAAAACTTCAAGGCTTCAGGGAAATGAAACTCAATTGTTTGAATGGGTTTTTTTGTATTCTATTTCTCTTTATAAGTATTTTATTGCTGATTTGCTTTGATGGCTGGTTGCACATAGGAGAAACGGGGAACGATTTTCACATAACCCTCTAAAATTTGTTCCAAATGTATGGAAGTTAAAGGGACTGTTTTTAAGAATCAGAAATGCTTGTTAACGGCGACACCTTTGGCCGATAAGTCAACGAAAGTCAGCGTCGGGCTTGTGCTCGCTCTAAATAGACATGAACGAGCATCGCTCAAAACAGTGAGGCGACACACGTCAGCTAAAACGACAATATCACTCTATATTTCACCTGCTTGGCACTAATGTTAGCTGACCAGACGAAGGTCTCTCCATGAATCACTGCTGATCCTAGTGTTGGCTTTTCCTGCTTCAGCCTCCCGACCGCGGCCGGAGGAAACGACACCGGCACCCGGTCGGAGACGATAACGTTTCTCGCTGCGGAGTCCTGTCACTTCACAAGACACGGAAAACCTCCGTTGGTCTGGAGGAGCTGCAGCAGTTATTTCTGCACAAATGTCCACTGTACATTCACTAGATATTCTCAGAGCTACGAAGTCTTCTGCAGTGTGTAGTGTGTGCGCATGCACGTGAGGTGGAGTGAAATAGCGAGAACGAGCGCGGTGTGTGAGTGAAGGCAATCAGGCAGGCAGAGGAGCAGAGTACAGCAGAGACTCCGGTCCTGGAGACCAAAGCTACGGTCTCCCCCGCGTCCTCGGACCGCGGCCAACACTGTTTTGCAAGACGGGCTTCACTAGATATAACTTTGCGTTTTTGGTGCTTCCGTGTAGTTTGTGTTGGAGTCTGAGTCTGAACAGCGTAGCCACACGCGAGCACGCATATGCATATTTCTATGATCTCCTATGAGTCATAGGGAAGACCGTGGACTTTGGACCATCAGCACATGGAGTTTTCTCTTTTTCTTTGAACATGGAGCACCAAAAATTGTGCTGTTTGCAGGTGTTATTTTTATGTTTTTAAGTTACATGAACTCTGAAAAGAGCCGTTGACAGGATTTTGTTTGCGAGCGCACATGGGACACCGACCCGGACTGATTTATACGTGTAAGAAGTTACAAACAGTCCATTTAAAGGGACTATTTGTAACTTTCAGAAATGCTTCTTAACAGCGACACCTGTGGCCGTGAAATCAACGAAAGTCAGCGTCGGGCTCGTGCTTGTGCTCGCTCTAAATGGACATGAATGAGCATCGCTCAAAACAGTGAGGCGGCACACGTCAGCTAAAAGCACAATATCACTCCATATTTCAGCTGCTTGGCAGTAATGTTAGCTGACCAGACGAAGGTCTCTCCATGAATCAATGCTGATACTGTGTTTGCTTCTCCTGCCTCAGCCCAGGCTTCAGCAGCGGGGCTCCCCAGCGAGAAACTCGTCTCCCTCCGCCCGCAGCCGGAGAGAGCAGGAAGACACCGGCAACCGGTCGGTAACGAGACGGTAACGTTTCTCTCTGCGGAGCCCCGTTACTTCCCAAGACACGGGAAACCTCTGTTGGTCTGGAGGAGCTGCAGCATTTATTTCTGCACAAACGTCCACTGTACATTCACTAGATATTCTCAGAGCTAAACTAACTCTTCTGCAGTGTGGAG
>CAKAKR010037343.1:0-76970 GCA_916700685.1 Adelosebastes latens
CACGGGTAAGGGCCGCAGTTTGAAACACCTGGATAACGTGGTAAATTGAAGCAAAACAAGACAAAAACGCAACAAAACTACTTGGTTAGGTTTAGTAAAACATCATGATTTGGCTTAAAATAAGTATGATTGTTACGGTATTTAATTTACGGACGTAATTAAAATAAGAGACAGTGTACAGTGTAAACCTGGGGGGGGGGGGAATCGGAGGGTGGGTGCTACACTTCCGCGACGACGCTGTCAGTCGGGACGGCGTTATCAGCTGTAACCAACGTATCAGAGCAGTGCAGAGCGGCGACCATGAGCTAGCCAGCGGGGCACGCTCACATGCACTAACAAGCACTAAAAGACACGTGCAGCTGGCCTGGCTATGTTAACTAGAATTACCGCCTCACGGTTGTATGCCTCCACCAACCAGTCAAGTTGCAGTTTACATCCAAGTCCATCCAAAATGTCATCACTTCATTATTTTATCCTTTAAGACATTTATGTGAAATTGTCATAATTAGTATATGAATTCTTTAGTTTTGGCCAATAAACGTGTTTTGTGTGGTCAAATTCCCATCAGTTCATCCTTTAGTCCAAGGAGACGATGTTCCAAATGTGAAGAAATTCACTCAAGGTGTTCCTGAGATATCGCGTTCACGAGAATGGGACGAACGGACGGACAACCAAACAACATTATACCACACACACACACACACAGAGGGAGAGTGACTTCATTCTCTGCTCAGGTAGACATTACTCCACTATATCTTTACATTGCAAATACTTGTTTGCTGCTATATTAATGCTCTGGATATCGTATAGAGAACCTTTAAGTGTGAAACTCTTCATAAATAATACCCAACATGTTTTCTCAACTTTGATGTTGCTTATTTAGTCATGAATATTTAAACATGAACTATGAAACATAAAAAATTGAGGGTAGATGATAATGATATAATACAGAAAATCAGCATATCCTCAAATCTAAGAAGCTGGAATCAGGGAATGTTGCGCATTTTTGCTTAAAAAATGAATTATCAAAATAGTGCCAGACTAATTTTCTGTTGATCGACTAATCATAATGCAGATGTCTACCACCACCTCAAATGAACCAGATCCATGAAAAACAAAATACATGCAGCTGAACAGCTAAAATGCCTTAAAGTAAAGGTGTACTGAATCACACCATCCTCCCCCTCAACACCACCATCAAGTACGATACCTGCGCGGGAAACTGAAACAGAGCGGTGGGTTATGTGCACCATCTTTCACTTGGATGAACAGTTGCCAGTTGTCTCCAGGCTTAAAGCGGACTTTACTCAGCAGCAGTGAACCAGCCAGATAGAAACCACCAGCATCATCGATTGGCTTTCTCTAAATCTTCAGGTTACCGTCACAACCAATCTCAAAATAGGCACAACGTCACCCACATCAAACAAGGCCTTTAAGCTTGTGTACGGGTGTTTATGAGAGGGCACTGACCCTGCGTTCTTGTTCCTAAAGTTTATGAAATACGAGTTTACTGAATGTCCACGTAGCAAACTATGTTAAAAATAGCTGTTCACCCACACAGTCCTAAACATCTTTTGTTTTTAATTCGTTTTGCCTATACTTCAGATAATTGCCTGCTCTGAATTTGCATACAACAAAAAGGATGTCACATCAACAAAGAGGCAGTAAAATTGATGCTCAAATAGATCGCAATTTCCAGTTGTTGTTTCTCGCTCATCGGTTTTTGTTTGCAGTTGTTTACAGGCGTTTTGTAGGAACAGCACTTTATTATCTGCTAACAGCAATTTCCATTAAATTGTATGCGGAAATTATGCTGCAAGAAAATAACTTCTTCAAGGAAAGATACTAACAAAACAAATGTAGGCCGGTAATTTGGTGATCCAAGTCTGCGCTCCATTCATTTCTGTTTGAGAATCTTTTCTCTGTAATTCATTAGGCATTAATTTCCCCGGAGAGACTCCTTTTCAACAACAACGCTTTTAACAAAAGACACAAATTTTGTTGACATCAGCAAACATATCAAATCTGTTACACACATTAAAGTGAGAAAGTAAAAAGCTAATTTATTTTCTTGAAACAAACATGCTAATTCATCTCAGACAGCTGCGTGCTTTCAATGAGTCCAGAGGCAATGGTAATCTAGAGATTAGAGGAGGAGGTCTGTGATTTACAGTATCAAATTGATCATAGATGGGGAGGTAATGTGGGGCAAGGTAAATTAATATGACACACGGGACAAAACAGGAGTCTCCTGGGTTAAAGCCCGGTGTTTTGTGACTCACTCATCCACCCCGACCTCCTTCCTAGACGGCGTTACCTGCTCTTTATACTTCCTGGTTCATGATTACTTGTAATAAATACAAATTGATTTTGTGGGATATATAGAAATTACAGTGCATTACTTGTCGTAGGTATAGCTACCAACAGAGTATGAGATAAGCCTGAACCCATGTAACGGTGAGCCAGGACAGGTGACGTAGTATAAAGAGCAATAAAGTCCATGTAGGAAGGAGGTTGGATGAGTGGGTTTAAAAACACTGGACTTTCACCCAGGAGAGAAGTGTCCTGTGTGAAACCAGAAGTCAACATTGACTTATTTGTTACATAACTTCCGTACTTAAATAACGCCATTTCCGTAGTTATTGTCACCTAAACCACAATCTTTTCCTGAACCTAACCAAGTAGTTTTGTTGCCTAAACAGGTTCTGCACTGCAGGGGTTTGTGCAAGCGCATTGATCGCTTATGTTGCTGGACATTTGTAGGAAAACGCACAGAAAAAAGTTTTCATAAGATATAATACAAACCGTTGTATGAGGATACGTTGCTAGATTAAACTCATTGGAATCCTTTTTATGTAAGGTAACATGAGGCCAGAGATTGCTGTGACACTAAAAACTTGAGTCAACAATACATCATGACTAAATGACTGTAACTGATGGTGAATATAGTGAATTTTACAGTGACACTGACAAAGAAAGTATTCAATAGTGATAAATGATGTCATGAGTTTTTCAGGTCGTCACTTTAAAATACTTTTACATCAGAAATGGAATCAGCCTCTAAAGTCTAATCTAAAACAATATAATCCATAGTGTGGCCCCACCCTTCCCTGAATATCACCGTGGGCAGGGGAAAAAACAACCCTGCATGTTTCAACTTAGAAAATGTATTCCTCTACAAACAAACAGTACTAATTAGAAAATACAAGCACCTAAACCAGTAAGTTTTGTTGTTATTTGAAGCTTTTTCCCCATTTAAGGACTCCTGTTGGCATTTTAAAAAGTGATTGCAGTTAACACAACCTCACTGGCTGAGTCACATCTGGTGGACCTGAACTGTCTGACACCTAACATTCAAGTCAATATTACCAGCTCATCGGTGTCCAGTAGCCTGTTAAGACTGAGGATAAACTGTCTGTCAGTCATCGTGGAGATAGACATCTCTTAGGTCTTTCTGTGTCGGGTGGAGATTTGTGATACAACTAAATAGTTTCAATTGGCCAAACCAAGCAATCATTTATTTTTTACATTAATAAACTATGGCTGTCAATTGATTCAAATATTTAATCACGATTAATCACAAATTAATCGCACTTTTTTTTATCTGCTCAAAATGTACCTCAAAAAGGAGATTTGTCAAGTATTTAATACCCTTATCAACATGGGAGTGGGCAAATACGCTTGCTTTATGCAAATGTATGTATATTTTTATTGCTGGAAATCAATTAACAATACAAAACAATGAAACATTTTGTCCAGAAACCCTCACAGGTACTACATTTAGCATAAAAAATATGCTCAAATCATAACATGGCAAACTCAAAGCCAGCTTTCAGTGTTTCAGTGTGTTGACTTGACTATGATGAATGGTAAACGGACTTGCATTTATAGAGCACTTTTCTAGTCTTCCGACCACTCAAAGCGCTTTACACTACATGTCAACATTCACCCATTCACACACACATTCATACACTGATGGCAGAGGCTGCACTTGCAAGGTTTGCCCATCAGGATCTAATCTAAATACTCATTCACCACTGACCTTCCGATTGGTGGACGACCTGCTCTAACCTCTGAGCCACAGCCACCCCAATGACTTGCCCCAAACTGCATGTGATTATCATAAAGTGGGAATGTCTGTAAAGGGGAGACTCGTGGGTACCCATAGAACCCATTTACATTCACATATCTTGAGGTCAGAGGTCAACGGACCCCTTTGAAAATAGCCTTGACAGTTTTTCCTTGCCAAAATTTAGCGTAAGTTGGAGCGTTACTTAGGTAGTATGACATGGTTGGTACCAATGGATTCCTTAGGTTTTCATATGATAGGAGTTTTTTCACTCTAGCTTTAAAACTGAGCCGCTACAACCTAAAAATCACAAATCACTTTGACAGCCGTAGTATGAACAACATGACCTGGCTTACTGATTTACAAGAAAAGGTTGTGATGTTACAACAAAGACCTGAAATCAAGTAGGGATGCACCGATACCGGATCAGATATCGGGCCGATCCTGACTCAAATAGCTGGATCGGATATCGTGACAATGGGGCCGATCTATTCAATTCTCTAAGGTTAATGGAATACAACTTTCTAGCAGGTTTACACAAAAACCTCTGAGAATAAAATGTACCTTTCCAGTGCAGTTGAGATCACAGTGGGGTTGTACATTCTTTCATAATAACACTACTCTTTTGACTACTATTCCTAGAATCTCAATGCACATTTTAATAACAAAGTGGCCGTTGCCGTTCCATAAATGTTGTTCTCTGTGCCCTGCATAGCACCTCCTTGTCTAATACTGGTTGGCAGTATATCTGCCCGTGCACTCAAGCTAGCTTTCAACCTGACTCCTACCACAGAAAATGTCAAATTGAGCCTCACGAGTGTTGAGACTTGGCAGAGCCAACGAGCAGCAAAGCACAATAGTAAAAAGTAATTTCACTGCCTCATGAATTCTAATGCGCTGCGTGGCTGAGCGGCTCACTGCTCATAAACCAAACACTTTTCATATCTCAAAGATTCACACTCTGACAGCTACAAAACCATCACTCACATATATGAAGAGACTGGGACTATACAAAGTCACATCCTTCCTCATTCTCACCCTCCTTTTTAACCATGCTGATGAGATATTTTACTTATTCACTGCCACCAAAGTGGTGCAGCTAATCGCTCACTCTGACTTTCCTCTCAGTGAAATACACTACCAAAATAACTCTATATTACCAACATTTAATTTCTTTCTTTCTGCAAATGACACACCACTTTTGTTCATGATGAATGGCCAGTGTTTTGTTTTTTAATGTGTTTGTTATTAGGGGGAGAAAAGGCAGCGCTCCAGAGGTAATGAAAAAGTCTCCTCATGTCTTGATCATTTTTGGATAACTTTATTTAACACTAATGGACTGACTGATTCCCTTAAACTACCGATAGCTTTACCGTACTCACTATGATGTATTTAGGTTATTTTGCTGAGTCTGCACTGTCTGATCAGCAATTTCTGAAACTAAACAAAACATTAGGGGTGTAAGAAAATATCGATACACGAGTATCGCAATATTATGTTGTGCGATACTGTATTGATTCTCAAAAACACTATTGATTTTTAATTAACCTCTTAAAAAAATTGACGGCCCGCTTTCAGGCCCGGCCGGTATTCGATCTTGTAGCGGGCTCAGTTTTAAAGCTAGTGAAGTTACTAACATCAAATTAAATTAGAAAACCTAAAGAATCCATTGGTACCAATCATGTCATACTAGCTTGTCGCGAAGGAGGCTAAATAACGCTCCAGACTTACGCTAAAGTTTGCTGAGGAAAAACTGGCATGGTGATTTTCACAGGGGTACTTTGACCTCTGACCTCAAGATATGTGAATGAAAATGGGTGCTATGGGTACCCACGAGTCTCCTCTTTAAAGATATGCCCAGTTTATGCTAATCCCATGCAATTTGGGGCAAAAACCATGCAGTTTTTTACAAGCAGTATAAATGTGTTATTTTTGCCTATTCTAAAATTATGCATTTCGGGTGTGTTCTTTATAGTATGACAGTTTTCCTAAAATCAAATTAAAAAAAAAAAAAAAGCAATATCTCGCCTTGCTTACAGTATCCCAATATATATCGATATATTGAATCGTTACCCCAGTATCATGATACGTATCGTATCGCCAGATTCTTGCCAATACACAACCCTACAAAACATGCAGGAAAAGGTCACCATGACCGAGAAAATCAATTATCATCCTGATCAGCCAATCACATGCACTGAATCTCTCCCTTTGTGGCTCATTGTTTTAGCATCTCGCCTGCAATTTACTACAAATGGTTAAAGCTGTAAACTAGAAGAGCCTAATGTGCTGACAGTCAGTGACCTTGTCAAAGTCGTCTCTGCAGTTGTTGAGCAGGTGCAGTGCAACTCCCTGAGCAACAACATTCAACAGGTACACTAACACTGCAGATACACAAACTCCAAAAATCCCACTCAGAGAGGTGAATGCTCTTTTATCTTACCCTCCATAAGCTCCAAATGTGTTACTCCTTTTCCTCTGAGGCATCCTGCTGTTGAACGACTGATGAGGCTTCACAGGTGAGCGCAGGATATCACAGCAGTTTACAGAACAATCATACCTCCACCTTGTTCCTTTCTCTATGAACCTCTCCTCTAACTCTTTTTCCTCTCTCCTCCCTCCTTGTCTCAGCCCTCATCAAGTGTGTGTGTGTGTGTGTGTGTGTGTGTGCATGTTTTTGTCTGAGAGTATTTTATGTGTGTACACACACCCTGGCCCTCCCTCCTTGTGTCTCCTCTGTGCTCTCTGGCTAAGTAGCTCCCATCTCTGCCAGATTAAGAGAAAGGTGCGTCCGGCTGTCCTGTCGTCCTGGAAACAAACAGGACTATTTCTCAGGCTCTATATCTGGTTAATTCGTTCTCATTTCCATCAGGAAGAGGACACAAAAATACTTCAATTTCCAAGTCCAATGTCCAATGAAGGCAACTTCCCCCCATTGATCGACTCTGACAAGTGATTCTCATGATGTGAATCACAAGAGCTCTTTGCTCAAGAACGGTTCTTGTGGAAAATAGGCATGTAGATGAAACAACACGGTTTGAATATTCAGGACCGACAGGATTTATACGGTGGCCAAAAACACAAATAGCCCCGTCTAGAGCCAGTTGTTGTGAAAGTAGAGTGCTTAGAGTGTGTGTGTTTGTGGGAAGTGAGTGGTGAAGCAAGAGAGAGAGAGCAACGGCGATGGGAGCGAGTAACGTTATCGACTCCGGCCCAAGCAGGAAAGGTTGAGTTTGGTTTGTCTGTTCTAGGCTACTGTAGAAACATGGCGGTGCAACATGGCGGACCACTCCCCATGTAGATATAAACGACTCATTCTAATGTAACAAAAAACCCAACAATTCTTATTTTCGGGTGATTATACACTAAAGAAAACATACTTATTTATGTTATAGTCCATTTCAGGACTGATAGATTTCTTTCTCTCCCCTTTGGGAGGGTTCAGTGATCTGGCAGAACCGTTGTATTGCGCTGGGATCGCAATGCCAAGGTGCCATGCCAGCTTACGTCAAGACAGTCCTTTGGCTATACCTGCTTTTCATTTTAATGCGACCGTCGTTGGAGTCTCTGTTAGAACCTGATGATTTGATGGGGACATATCATGAAAAACTCACTTTTTCAGTGCTTGTGCTCATACATTTGGGTACCTGGAGTGCCTACCAACCCACAAACTGTGAAATAAGACAACCCAGGCAGTTTTTTGTGAGCTGCCTAGATCAGAATATCAGATACCTTTGCAAAAGTGCGCCACATTTTTCTCGCAAGCCAATCAGAGCAGACTGGGCTTTTTCAGGAGGAGGTCTTAAAGAGACAGGCGGTAACAGAGCGTTTCAGACAGAGGGTGAATACAGGTATATTCAGACTAACAGTATGAGAAAAGTAATGTGTTTTTTGAACATTAAAGCATGTAAACATGTTTTAGTAGAAACCCAAAATACAAGTATGAACCTGAAAATGAGCATGATATGTCCCCTTTAAACGTATTTGAGTGTCACAATCTGAGTGAGCCAAATAAATCTGAAGTATTCTCTAAATAGAAAAGTAGTGCTATATAAGTTTGCTATCAAAATACCTGGTTCACATCTTAGGTAACAACTGAACTCCACTGAAATGGAATTGGGCTGAAAAAAGGGCGAGCCAAATTATCTGATTTACACGAGTCTCTCATGTTACCTGACCTGTTTCACTCGGGTAATTCCAGCTAACCCCCATTCAAAGATTTTGCTGTGATCACACTTCTCCCCAAAGAACAGAGAACGACACTGAAAATCAGCATAATTTCTCTTGAGCTTCCTAAGCAAATCAAATGGAGACACTTGTCAACGTGACACCTACATCAGGGTGTGTGGAAAGTGATATCCTCGTCAATCTGCTGGAAGAGCACGTCTGCTTATGGTCAAACAAGAGAGTGCAATCCTACGTCAGCTCTGATATCTCCTCCTTGTTGTCTCTCATTTTCTTTCGTCTCTATTTCACCTCTCTCTCCATCCTCCCCTCTGCTCTTCTCTCCTTTCATGTCCTCCCTCTGCCTCTGGCTCCTTTCTCCGCTGCCTCTCTTATATACTATTTATCTGAGTAAATTATTAAGTTCTCTGCCATGATGAGACAGTATATCGTTCCCTGCTGTCCGGTTCAAGTGCATTGATTGTCCTATTGTCCCCTGAAGCACCAGCGGGGTGCCCTGATGACTCCCCGGTCGACCTTTTGTGATTCTATTAGGTTTGACTGGACTCTAGCCAGACATGGGCTATAAATCAAATCAGAAGCTTAGAGTAGAGGACACGGGAATGTAACATGCATATCCACAGTGTCCCCACCAAGGTCATTCAGCTCCTTTATTGATTGATATTGATAATGATTGACCTGCATTGGCGCTCGGTATTCTGCATCTCACAAAAAATCATTTTTTTGTGAAAATGGACCAAAATAGTTGGTTTGGGACCAAAAATTTAAGATGAAGTGACAACGTTGCAGAAAAGAGCAACTTACAATAGGGGAATAGTGCATTATGTGATAGATTTGGGTTATGACCTCAGGGCTAACGTCAAATATATTTATATTTGTATGCAGCAGCTGAGGTTTTGCCAAATAGATGATTCTATATAAGTCTTTGTGTGTGTCTTTTATATACATTTGATGGTCATTTTATGTGCCAGCTTTTCATGCTGATTTATTGTGCTGGACAAGTATTCAAATGTACTTTGGTGATATAGTCCACAGGCAAAAATTAGCATCCTCCTCCAGTCAGATCCTTTTCTTATTCAGAGCAAAGTGGGCACAAATGGCTGCTCCTCCTTTCCAGTCAGCCTGTCCCGCTTCCTCGGCTGATAATGACACCGAAACGTCTCGGAACAGAATGATTCTCCGGAGCCATACTTCTGCTGACAAACTTGTTATTGTCGCTACAGTAATGTAGTTTCAAGAGCTCTTTTCACTGTTGCTTTTCCCTTGTGTGTCCCTCAAAAGATGTCCTTCGCGAGGATGTGGGAAGAGAAAAAAAAAGAAGCTTTTTACCCAGAGTGATTTGTGTGAGGCAGGTGAAAGGGAAAGGGCAGTTTGGTGTAATTAGACTATGTCCGCCGGTTTCATTCGGCAGACGTGGCAGGAGGCTGGCTGGAGTGCTCCTCTAAAGCAGGGCAGCCTTGACTTTGAGGACTTGACTGGCAACGGGAGGACGGGGACAGTAATGAGACGCTGCCCTCTGTGAGATGGGGTTCAGTCCGCCCTGAAACACTGCTGTCGCAGCGGTAGAGAAACACTTTACTAACAGATCACCTCCAGAGGAAGAGAGACAGAGTGACAACACAGAGTAAAGAAGTTTGCTACCGAGACACTTCATCGAGCAGAAAATGATAAATGTGCTGTGAGGAGGAAGGAAGATTATGGAGAATTAAATAATAATACATGGACAGAAAAACAAACTATAGGATGGGGCTTGATAAATAGCATCATGAGTTAGGGTTGGGCGATCACGGTACATGTAATTTTATATCACAAATCAATACAGTAATTGTTCTGTAAATTCAATTAAGACATTTTTTAAATAACCTACTGTACTTCATCACATTTGCTTATTTCTCTTCTTTTATTTGGAACTTTCATACAAACAAAAACAACTACCTCACATGAGACCACATTTGAGTTAAAAACAAAAGACTCAAAACAGTAAAACTAAAATTCTTTCAAAATGGAAGCTTTAAGGTTCCTGAGAACAATGTTTTCAAGTGTTACAGGTTTTAATATGCAAATAAATACCAGCCTGACTTCACTCAGTGCAACATACAAATCACACAAATTTGTATTTTAGAATATACCAAAAGAAAAAAAAGACTTCTTCTGCAGGATTTGCTCATCTTTCATTTCAAAAAGCTGACAAAACACTGTCAAAATAAACTACAGTGTGCAAATGTCTGGTAATCATGTAACCAGTGTTCTTCCTCATCTGCTCTGTATTTGCAACTTCACGCTCCTCCTCCGTGTCTGCCCAAATCACGTTACCTTGCAAGGCGTGCGTGTCTAGAAGGTAACCCCCAAGTTGGGAAAACTCTCGCGAGACTCGCTACCCGACAACCTATCTGAACCTTAACCATTCAAGGTCAATGCCTGACCTTAACTATCTGGCGAAAGTTTTGCAACTTGGGGGGTTACCTTCTAGACACGACCTTGTGAGGCAGCTGGATTTGTTAGATCACGCTAGAATCATAACATCATGCGAGAGCTACCGCAGTGGAAACGGTATTGCCAAAACTCTACCGGTGGACACAATTATACCCTCGCACGGTGCTGTCATATTGCCCAACCCTATTATGAGTGTATAGAAAATTTGCGTTAACGTTTCTTGTAACAGTTTGTATTTGACAAAGGCAGGACAATACAGACAAAAAACACAGAGGGCATAAAATAGTCGTGTGGTTCACATTGCAGTTGACATCTCTGCATTTGCATCAGATTTCTACCTTGATCCACTACCTGAATATACAGTAGCTGATAGACTGATTATTGTGCAAAAACACATTCTTCCACAGAATATAGCCGTCCAAACATCAACACTCTCCACAGGTGAGAATAGCCTGTAAACCTTCACTTGTAGTAACAGCTCATCTTCAGGACTGAGGAGCAATTACATAGTTACAGTACAGTTCCTCTCCTGTGGGAACAGCAAAGCAGGACATGGACACATTAAATATTTACCAGCTGTACGCACAACTACACCTCTGACAAGATCGCAGGGACAACAGTGGCCTGAAAAGCCTGCAATCATGTTTTCATTTCAGTTCGGTCCAACTTTCTGTGGGCATTCTTGCTCTGCTCCAAACAGCACCACTAATATTTTGCTGATATTTTTTACAAACGTTAAAGAAGTCAAAGGCAAGCATTACAAAATCAGCAGTTTCATTTTGAAGCAATGACTTTCATCAGTTGCATTTTGAAGGCCGTTTCAGAGCAGCCTCCAAATTTCTAAAGCACAAGTGTTCACCGCTCCCTATGAAGCTGAATAATCACTCAGGGTTTTATGTAAGAATGGCAAACAGGAAAGAGGAAGCCAAACGACTAATGAAGTTGTCTCGGAGCAACACTACCCCTCGCTGTCAGCCAGGGGAACTACTTTTCATCCTCTCAAGCTGCAGCTGAGTGTCTCAGGGGCTGTTTGAGAGCTCTGCTTGACACAGACAACTTTGAATTTTAAGCAGATAGACTCCGCTGCCTTTCAAGCAACAGAGTCTATCGCCTATGATGCGTTTCACAGCAGAGAGAACAGAGCGGAAGAGGCGGAGAGACACACTCGCTCAGGAACAAAGCATTAAGATTTTATCTTCCTTTTATCTTCATGACACAGTCCATTATTCCATTTCAGGATGTGCACACGTTACTGGTCAGTAGGTTGCACAGCAGAAACGGGCTCGGAAGAGGCGCCCACTGTTCCGTAACCAAATGCAACAAATGAGATTCTCTCTTTCTGTCACAAATTGCAAGAGCTAGATTATCGGGGGGTGCTGACATTGTATAACTCGCTCATCAAAGACAGACAGATTCCAGCAGGAACTCTGGAGACTATTCTTGTCCTCCATCGCCGAGCCCCTCTAGATCTGAATGTCATGAATTTCACAACTCCTCTCTAGGCCATGATAACAGAGGAGGGAGGTGGGGGGCGTCACAGGAAAAAAAAAAATTAGGGAGATAGACAGAGAAAAGAAAGAGGGTGTGTGTCTGAGGCTGGCGACCGGGGTGTGGATATATATAGCGTGATTAGGCATGACAGGATCCAGTTGCCTTTATGTCGACTTTATCTGTGTATGTACGCCCCGTTTACGAGCGCGCTGGAGAGGAGACAAAAGAAGGAATATGAAGACACAAATCACACCAACAGAGTGGGAGATGCTGTGAATGTTTCCCTAGAACGATGTAGAGAGAGAGCACGGCATAGCAATTTTACGGCGCCGCTACGCTCACACAATCCTAGTGAAAGACCCCAGCAGGACACGGAACTCATCCTCCGGGGTGAAAACTAAGAGCAGGAGCCCATTAGAACAAATAAAAGAAGAAGATGCCGCGAGTAGAGGAGAGAAGAGGGAGAGAGAAACCGAGCTTATTTTTCATGTAACTATTGAGTCAAGCAAGGAGGAGAGAGCCCCCGTGGGCCTCCTCCTTGGATTAATGACTTTGCAGACAGAGGAGCAACAGAGACTCGGTTAGGGGCTGACATTGATTTATCCACATGAGAAAAGCGAGACGGGGACCGAGAGGAGGCAGGGAGAGATTTCTAATCATGCAGCCTCATCAAAATAATCTTTCATTCAGACCTCAGGGCCTGTGTCCACTGTCAACAACCACAACCTGACCTGCTCTGGCTCTGTGGAGCCATCTGATTAGAAGTTCTTGTACTTCAAGAAAGATGAGACAGAGACGTACGCTGTGATGTGGCTGTGGAGATAAAAAAGGAGGTTTTTAATGCAAAGATGTCTGTCAGACAAGAGATTTTTGTTTTATTTCCTCTCTTCTTGGCATCTGTGGATGTAACACTTAATTGGGGACTTGTACTATGCAAATGACCTGTCACTTTACAGTATAATGACATTGAAGTATCAGAGAGAGAAAGAGAGAGATCATGCAATCATATCATCCTCAGGTTTCCAAAATACGGAGCTCTTAAAATAATGTAAATAGAGTATATGAAAAGCATTTTATGCCTTTAGGAACCAGTATGTAAATACTGTATGGTCATTCTTTCAATGATGGAGATTTGTATTAATAATGATAATAATAATAATAATATTTAATCATGATGAATTGCATGATTTTCCATAGTAAATCAAGATTAATCCCAAATTATTCGCACATTTTTTATCTGTTCAAAATGTACCTTAAAGGGAGATTTGTCAAATATTTAATACTCTTATCAGCATGAGTGGGCAAATATGCTGCTTTATGCAAATGTATGTATATATTGGAAATCAATTAACAACACAAAACAATGACAAATATTGTCCAGAAACCCTCAAACTGCATGTGATTATCATGAAGTGGGCATGTTTGTAAAGGGGAGACTCGTGGGTACCATTGAACCCATTTTCATTCACATATCTTGAGGTCAGAGGTCAAGGGACCCCTTTGAAAATGGTCATGCCAGTTTTTCCTCGCCACAATTTAGCATAAGTTTGGAGCATTATTTAGCCTTCTTCGCGACAAGCTAGTATGACCAGCTTTAAAACTGAGCCCGCTACAGCTTCAGGAAGATCAATTGCGTTAATACTTTAAATAAATTAGTGGCATTAAAACAAATTTGCGTTATGGCGTTATTATCACGTTAAATTTGAGAGCTGTAGTTGATACAAAATATTCACATGCCTAGGGCTGAGACGATTAGTCGATTGATTGATTAATCAATTGCTAGAAAATGATCGGAATAAATTAAGTCATTTTTCCAGTAAAAATGCCAACAATTCTCCAATATGAGGATTTTCTGATTTTCCCTATGTGAGATAATTTAGGCCAGATGATTAAGCGATTAATTAAGAGTCTGTACTTTGAAAGAGTTATTGGAGTTAATCATCCCTCCTCTCCATACCGGCACCAAAGTGATCCTTTTCTACTGTGACTAAAACGTAAGAGATGAGGGAATTTGCTAACCTCAGACTGTGGAAGACTGATATTAGCTTCAAGTGAACTTTAGATTGGATGAATGTGGACTGCAGGCGTCCCTCATCTCTTCTATTTGAGTCACTTTGAAAGGGATCACTTTGGGGGCCAGCATGGAGAACAGGAACGCTACTATAACAGCAACCACTCACCCTCTCAACAAACTGTCATGTGATTTTATAACAGACTGGAGAGGCTGAGCCTTTAGTTACTTTGTACCTTTGAAAAACTGTATATCAAAAGAGTTGTGGGGCACTTCTCACTCCCAACTCGTCAAATACCGCCGTTTGGTGGGAGGGGTGGTGGATGGGTCAAGCAAACACAAGACTTTCAACCAGGATGCAGGTGTTGATGTCCCATGTGGAACTAAAAGTTGACTTATTTTGTCCCGTCAGTCTTTAGACTCGTTGGTCTCGTCTGTCCTGTGAGTCACGTGAGCCACTAGTCAGTGAAGTTAACGTCAACAACAACAGTTTCCTAACCCTGACTAATTGGTTGTGTTTTCTAAACCTAACTTCCTGTGAAGACAGAAGTTTATTTTGAAAGGATACAATGCATGTAATGAACATATATTGACGAGCCGTCCCTGGTCCGTCCAAAAGTAACGCAAGAGGTGTACCCTTTGCGTCGGTCTCCGATACCGAAGGGCACTGACCAAGCGGCGGTATTTGACAAGTTGGGAGTGAGAATGCGATGCACAAGCATTTTTCTCTCTGTTGTGTTGGATGAGTTAAGTTACCGTTTTGTGTTCACCGAACATTTTGGATCCAAGATCTCTGTACAATCAGTGATCTCATCTACCTGAAGGAAGAAACGGACCCCTGTTTTCCTCCGCTGCCACACGGAGACTCGGCCCTGCCGTTCACCCGCTGACGAGTGTGATAACAGCCCATTATTGCCTGATCTCGCAGATCACCACCGGACCAATCAACGGACGAAACACACCGTAATCGCTTGGAAGAGCGTTCCCAAGTAAGAGGCTTGTGTCTGACCAGAGACTAGTTTAATCGTGTGTTACAGTAAGTTTATGTGCTGTTATTGTGTTGACTTTACGGAACACTGAGTCAGCTTGCTTACTTGCTGTTTGCTTTGTTTACTGTTGTTGACTGTGAGCCCCACGCTGTGGGTTTCCTCTTTGTTTTAGATTCTGGCACCACGGGTGAGATCGGTAGCTGTATTTGATCAGTTAACAGACCAGTGCACGGCTGACGAACCTGAGTTCGCCTGCCGGGCTTCTGAGTGGTAATAAGACAGCTACTACGTCTTTCCCGCGGCAGTAAGGATTATTTTTGCTGCGCTCTGAGCTCGCCTTTCTTTTCTCTCTTCCACACATACATACAGACACATATACCCATTTTACTGACAACGTGGGGACCACGTTCTCCTCTGTGCTTTGTCTTTAAATTTCGCGGCCTCGTCCGCTATTAGGAGCACCTCGTGCTTCCTCTTGCTCCTCCTGTACGCACGCACGCACGCGCGCACGCATGCACTCACGCACGCACGCGACAGCACGTCTCCCAACAGCACAGGACACTGAACTGCTTTCAGCACCATGGACAGCAGCAGTAGAAACATCTAATAAAGGATTCACTGTTCACTATAACTGCACATTTAAATTGCATGGTGCAGCATTGTTCAAACCCACTAGACTTTATTTTAAAATCCAGTCATGATCCATAATTTCCTATGTTATGTGATAAATTACAGGAATATATCTATGAAATCATGCACAAAACATAATTTTGTTTCATTTCATGTAATGCTGAAGCCTCAATAAATGATGGCAATTTTATCTGAGAATAATCCCAGATTATTTAGCTTTCTCGATTTAGTTTTCCAATATACGACAACTCCAGAAAAAATAATTGCTCCATTTCGTTTTGCAAATGATGGCAATTTAATTAGAAGGGAGTTTATTGAATGAGTTTGAGAGCTGCGTCCTCACAGGCATGGCAATATCAGATCATTTAATCCATATTAGATAAACTTGAGGCACGGGTTGGTACAAATGATGCGTCCTGGGGCCAATCAGAGGCAATTCTTGTCATACGTTCATCTGGATATATAGCAACTTTAACCTTCCCGAAAGCAACATTAGCATCCACTGGAAGGAAGACGTGTTTGTGTCCACCTGACGGATGTAAATTCAATATTCCCTCTCCTTTTAACTCGGTCTCCACTAACCCCTGAGGGAAATATCAGGCTCTTTAGCTGCTAAATGCTCCACTATGTTTGCCAGCTAAGTGCTAACTGTGTCTGTCTGCCATTTGGTGCATGCATTTGAATTAGTTTAAACTGGGACACTATAAATGGATCACTCACAAACATACACACACCCATGCTCTTAACAAATGTGCGCATGAACATGTGCACGCTTTTTCCACATAACCACAGTATTTTGCACAGATTACAACCCTGAGATTCGCCCGAGTGAAGCAGCTGCTCTAGGTGAGGGAATGTGCTTTGTGACACAGTGTCCCAGTGTGCAGTGTGATCTCTGTGTTCAGACCGCGCTCTACGCTTCTTGGCAGTAACCCTCGACTTCAGTTGCGGCATCAAAGGGCAAAACAGCTCTTTCATTTGCCTTTGTTCCCACTGTGGCATTTCACCAAATCCGACTACACCGGCAGTGTCCAATCCCTGCTGTGGCCCTGACCCTTTGAGGGCACCCGGACTCCAGCAGGGAATTGCTAAGCTTGTTCCTACGAGGAGGCGACTTGCTGTGACACGCTCTCTATGACGACGTTTATCAACTAGAGATTTGTAAATCGAACTCGCAGGAGTTGCAGCTCTGACAGGATCATGACGTCACTGAATTTATTTCTACAGAACATCGGAGTATCAGAAAAATGGCACCTATAATGGAAATATTATATATCAATCGGGTTTAAAAATTGAATAAAAAGCTTTAAATGTCAGTTTCGAATTGACTATAGGGAAAACAACTGAGCATGATGTAACTCTATTGTGTAAAAATTAGGGCTGTCAATTGCTTTAAATATTTAATCGTTATTAATGGAAAATTAATCACACATTTTTTATCTCTTCAAAATGTACTTTAAAGGGAGATATGTCAAGTATTTAATACTCTTATCAACATGGGAGTGGGCAAATATGCTGCTTTATGCAAATGTATGTATATATTTATTATTGGAAATCAATTAACAACACAAAACAATGACAACTATTGTCCAGAAACCCTCACAGGTACTGCATTTAGCATAAAAAATATGCTCAAATCATAAAATGGCAAACTGCAGCCCAACAGGCAACAACAGCTGTCAGTGTGTCAGTGTGCTGCTTGACTATGACTTGCTCCAAACTGCATGTGATTATCATAAAGTGGGCATGTTTGTAAAGGGGAGACTCGTGGGTACCCACAGAACCCATTTTCATTCACATATCTTGAGGTCAGAGGTCAAGGGACCCCTTTGAACTAACGGATTCCTTAGGTTCTCTAGTTTCATATGATGCCAGTTCTTTTTAGCTATAAAACTGAGCCTGCAAACCTCATTGCATGAAAGAAATTAGTGGCGTTAAACGAATTTGCATTAACGCGTTATTATTACGTTAACTTTGACAGCCCTATTATACATTTTACACATGAAATTGATTTCATTGCACAAGGAAATGTGATTTTACTTAATAAATAAAGGGGGAAAAATCATCCTTATCAAATTTCAACACTCACAAAGTGTTTCAGTGCTTCAGTTCGTTTCTAACAACAGCCAGCCTAGGGCCAGCTGGTACAGAAAAAACTCAGAGACACACACATGTCCATCTGGACACTGTATGATAAAGAAATATACAATTTTTCAGCCCTTAGCAACACTCAAACCCAATTCTACCCTCAGTGCTGCTTTATCAGTTTCTGTCCAGATATAGCATTCAAACTCTGCAGCTCTGATGGTAGCAGTCCATGAATGCACACCTGCTGGAGAGAGGAAGAGGTCTAGGTCTATTTCTTCTATCCAGTATTCAAGTCAGGGACAAAACCCCCCTCTCTTTATCCCACCTTTCAGACCGGAACCAAAGCCTGTTCAGGATGTCTGTGCTTTTGAATGATGGATGATGGGCAACACAAGGTCTTACCAAAGACAAGGGGAGGAGAAATGCAGGATTAGATTAAATTTAAATTCAATGTGTCCTTGGAGACTGGGCCCCTGAATTGTTTCTGGAATACTTCTCTGTAAGCAATTACATGCAACGAGATAAATTATAGCAGTATATGCGAACACACAAGGTCTATATAGCACATCCCCCAGAGCATCAGTATGCAAGTGAGCTTTGAGATTATATGTGGCAGCTTGCTATTGAGCACTAAAACAAACGTTCACATGGATACATTCATACTTGGTATGATGCACACTGTTATTTACAACACCTCTTTCTCTGATTGTCATATCCTTTCCTGTGGGGTACCCCAAGGATCTGTCTTAGGAGTGGACCACTGCTTTTTTCATCGTACCAGCTCCCACTTGGCAACATCCTCCGTCTGACAACTGAGAGACTTTTTAGTACACAATTCCTTCTTTTTGTTTGTATCCCCGCACTGCAGCTCAGCACTGAAACAAAGTCAGTAGAAACACAAATAGATATCCATTTGATGTGACTGACTCAGACTGCTGAAGGCTCATATAAACTTCAGATAAATGGATTTTTGCAGAGAACAAGGATTGTGGATTTTTTATTGAAAGAACATTATGAAGAGATCTTTTTGTAGCCAGTATAAAAAAACAAGGAATTATTATAGCAAAACCTGCTTCAATGTTCATACAGGCATCTGACTATTGTTTAAAGACAGACTTTGTGAACCTATCTTTCATGTTTAGGGGACCTTCATCCTTATGGGGATAATGATAAACACGTGTCATGTTAAAAAAACAAAAAAACATTGACTCTCGTTGGAAACGGACAGCAGTCTTCTGTGTTAAAGTCCAATGTCTTGTTGACCCATCCATCCCGACTTCCTCCCTGCACAGACTTTGTCACATTATAAGAAAGTCACCAGACATCCTCCTTTGCCCCCATCACAATTACTGTGGTCACTAGAGGGTTTTGTCACTTATGTCGTTTTGGGGCATTCAACGTCATCACTACGTCACTGTGTTTGTTGGACCAATCCACGTCACCTCTTGTCCGCTTTAAGCGGTCTTTCTCACTTTTCATTCTAGTCACTAGCTCTGAGCGTAGCATATTCACACAGATGCATTTACATTGCAGGCACTACAGACTTCATGGTGTGAAAATGACATGCCTAAAGCAAGAAGGGTGTTCTTATCATACCATTCATATGCCTTTTCATGCAACCAGGCTGCCTGAAGATACAAACTATGACCTCAAACTGCATCGGATTAAATACAGTTAGATCTCAGCTTGTGAGAGAACTCACTCAACCTTAATAAAGACAAAACAGAAATCATGACTAATAATAATAATGGCTTCATGCTCCCCACAGAGAACTCGTCTTTCCTCTCACTGTACATGTCTGTGATTCAGCAAAACTAGCTTCAATATTTGTTTTAACTTGTCCTCATGAAAGTCACCTTGGTGCAGACTCTCCAGGGAATCAGCGCTGCCATTTGAAACTAATACATTATTCTGGAAGCTCAAATAAATACTTAGTGAGAGAGAGACACATTGGGTAAGGGAGAGCAGGTCAAGAATTATTAGACACTTATCTTACCCAGAACACATTGTGATTATTATAATTACAGGGTAGATTTATATCATTAGTATTTGCTTGCTTAAAGGCAGTGTGCTTCATTAAAAATGCTCCACCCCCCATTCAAATTGTAATTGAGCCTTTGTGTACTGTACAGTATGAGGCTGCATATCACCAGTCTTGACTTTGATCACAAATTCAAGTCTGTAGGTGACTACTAATACAGATTCAGTGTCTTGTTCAAGGACACTTCAGCAGGAGAGATACCTCCTTGGATGTCCAGAGGAAGGACTTATTCCTACCCTACTTCCCAACTAATATTAAGGCGGCAGTAGGTAAAATATTTTTGGCATCATTGGGCAAAAATCCCATAATAACCTTTTAGCATATTGTAATTCAAGTGTTCTGAGAGAAAACTAGACTTCTGCACCTCCTCATGGCTCTGTTTTCAGGCTTTACAAAATGTAGCCCGTGATTGGAGACTTTGGCCAATCACAGGTCATTTCAGAGAGAGAGAGCGTTCCTATTGGCTGTTCATTCACCGGAGGCAGCTGTCAATCACTCACAAACTCCGATCAAACGGTCAAACTAGGCAGCGCTGATCAAATATGAATCAATATTCTCTTACTGTAATGCCTATTTCTTGCCTCAAATGTTTTCAGAAACATCTTGTAGTGTACTGTTTAGCTGTAAAGTGAGGAAGTCTCCTTTGGCTGGTGGGCGGTGCTTGGGATTTCCTCAACTGATCTCAACATGGCGGCCAGGTCACAAACTTTCTCATTTTACAGCTAAACAGTACACTACAAGATAAGAAGAAATTGGCATTACAGTAACAGAATATTGATTCATATTTGATCAGCGCTGCGTAGTTTGACCGTTTGATAGGAGTTTGCGAGTGATTGACAGCTGCTCAGAGACGGCAGGCTCCAGCTCGGCTCTGATTGGTTGTTTCCCTCCGGTCTGTTAAATCTTGCAGATACCATTAGGAGCACCGGAGGACACAGAGGAACATGATGTTTTTTTCAGATTACCTGTACTACTGTGTACAGTGTACTGTGTACTACATGTACCTCTGTCAGGATAGTGTGACCGTTTTATAAAAATCACTCTTTTTTTAAAACATATTTGCTCCAACCTGCCTACCCCAACTTTAAATCTTCCGAATCCAGTTCTTCTTAGAAGCGGGAGATTGCTGTATTGAAATGATAACTATACCTTTCCTCAGTAGAGATATATACATCTATTTTTTAAATTTCTTTTTATTTGCTGATTTTGCCTCGTGATGATGCAAGGTTCTGCAACCTGCCGATCAGGAAGGCACTGAAAGATAATACATGAAACTAAAATGAGAGGGTGATTTTGGAGCGGGCAATAATTCCTCAGAGAAGCCATAGCACTTGTGATGAGTTTAACTCAGAGTCATGAGGGGCCCCTGTAGGCTGGCAATACGATCCATATATCCATTCACCACCACAAGGCTTTATTAAACAGTCTGGGAGAAGTGGAGTTTTATTGTCGTGGGCTAAATCGACACATTTTTGGTTAAAATGAGACAGCTTACGGCTGAATGAAACATGTTTTGGGGGGTTTGCCATAATTGCTTTTCACTGAAAGACTGAAAAATCCAGCTGCATAGTGTAGCGTGTGCAACAGTTAGCTTTTTTTGACAATTGTACGACTGACATGGTGTAATAATCAAAATACCAGTGGTGCATTAAGTGATTGTAGAGATTATTGCATATCATTCAGAAGAAAAACTGAATATAGACATTAAATTCAGAGCAAGCAGGTGCAGTGTATGTGAAAGTCTGTTTGTGTGAATAATAAGACATGGGCGATAGGAGGTCTGCGTGAACGATTAGATACAATCAATAGCAATGATGAGATAAAAGCGAAACACAGACATTTCATCTTGCCGGGACATTTCTAATAAACCTTTGCTGAGTCACAGCACAGCCACAGTCTCTAACAACCAGACTGCACTTCAGAAAAACACATCCTGCAGCTATTTCACTGCTTGCTGCACACATTAGTTATCACACGGAGAGCACCGCAGCGCGGATGGGAAATATAATGACTTGTTCATTGTATGCACTGAAGAGAGTCATCCGGCAAGCTACTTAGGAGCGAATGATTCCAGATTAGGGTGAAAGCAAGATTTCACTTCTTTATAGTTATCCTTGACATTTTGAAAGCACCATGGCAGTCACACTGTACTGTGAAGTGTCTTACAGCCAGTAAAGGTATAGATTCACATTGTCTGTCAGCTGAATATCGAATACGATGGTCTCTTTGGTCTCTAGGTTGTGAAATTAGGCCTCAGGTGAGTCTGTCAGGAAGACAAGCCCAGGTACTGGGGGGAAGGAGGTGATTAATTATGTTGAAGTGACACATTTGGTCAGCCAAGTGTTGGAGTTTCCTCGTTGGCTGTTGCTCTTACAAAAGGAAAAGGCGGGAAAAGTCATTTATGCAAATGATCCTATCCAGCGCGATGCGTCCGGCTCATGAAACTTGGACAAAGCTGTGAAACTAGACAATCTAGTTCAAAAATGAAACAAGATTCAGCAGTGGCATAGCCTACTTCTTGCTTAAATTGTTTTCAGAAGTACATTTTGGTGGATTTTTTAGACGGAATAACAGATAGTTTACAAGCAGGCCGTCATGTTGTTTCCTGTTTTGAAATGGCAAGCAGAAAACCAGCAACCAATCAGGTGCATTCCACGATCGGGTACGTCACCGCTTGAACGGCCAGTTGAGGGAAGCAGCGTGTCCCCTAGTGTCTTCGCAGGACCTGATGGACATGTACCGCTGGATTTAACATTATAGACATGACCACTGACTATTTGCGTAACAATTTAGCCACAAATTCACAGACTGACCATACACGGTCCAAACATATACTCGGTTTTGACTGAGTCTTGTTGCTTATTGTGATGTAATTTCTTGGAGTATCTTCAAATGCTTCATAACCCGAAAATCTGTACGACCTAAACTAAAACGTTATGTAAGGCAATAAAACATAATAACTGATTAAAGTATTGAAATTGTGTTATATATTAAAAAATACAAAAATCTGATGTTTTTTCATAAAAGGTTACTAAATACACACACAAAACTTGAACAAAGTATTTCTTAACGCTCCATAACTTATTTGAATTATGCAAATTTTTTTAGTTTTGAGATCTGCTCATTATTTTGAGCAAATCAAGTGCAAAGACGTTTTTTTCGATACGTTCCACACACACAACGTAACATAATGACGTCATCATGAGCGTACAACGTGTTGAAGCAAAAGACAGAAACCTTAGCTTTCCACTGCAAAAAGAATGAATGCTCTAGCTATTGTGATTTTATTTTAGATCGATTTAAACAGGATCATGCAAATGAATATGCCATTTTTAAATATAAAGAAGAACAGCCACTGCTCTAACCTGAACTTTTTTTTAGTATTACAGTGTTATTGGATCACTCAGAAGCCAACTCCATTGTCGGGCACACAAAACTCACATCATAATGCATCACAGACAAAATTGTGTTTGCTAAAGTATGTGAATGGCTTACAAATTAATAGTGTCAAGAGAGAGTCATTATTTAATAAACTGATACCAACCATTGCCCTCGACTACCAGCTGCTCTGTAGAGAGAACGTGTTGAAAATAATGAATGAAGAAAATAGAAATTGTACATCATGACAAAATAAATACCAAATTTGCTGAAGATAATTTAAGTTTTAAAGAGGACCTATTATGCATCTGTACCTTTTCCCCTTTCCTTTAGTGTGTTATACAGTTTTTTGTGCATGTAAAAGGTCTGCAAAGATACAAAGTCCACGCCAAAGGAATTTACTCTCCCCCACAGAAACACTGCTCCTGAACTGCCTGAAACGCCTCGCTTGAAGTCCCGCCTTTTCTTCCAAAACGTGATGGTGTCACCAAGCAACACATATTGCCTATAGCGGCTAGTTTGAGCGGAGCTGGAGTGGAATCTGAAGAGTTTGGTTCGGTTGACCAATCACAATAGAGGGACAGCTGACCAATCAGAGCCGACTCACGCAGGAGCTCAAACACAGCGTTTCAGACAGAGGGTGAAAAGAGGTACTGCAGCACAGCCGTTATGAGAAAAGTAAAGTGTTTTTTGAACATTAAAGCATGTAAACACGTTCTAGTAGAAACCCCAAATACAAGTATGAACCTGAAAATAAGCATAATAGGTCCTCTTTAAGCCAGTAGCATATAGTATGTTAAGAATAATGCAGCCAAAATTTGTTGGCCAAAAAGAGCTGCAAGTCAGGGAGTGTGTTTTCATTGAGCTGAGGGACACACATACCGAGCACAGATTGGAGTGGCCTCCAAAAGTCTGCAAAAAGACTTTTTTGAGAGACATTTACAAAAAGTGAACAGGCAACCATCGTTGAATTGGAAATGATGAACAGGACGCAGCCACTGAACGGAACAGCGTCTTGTGCACGGTGAAAAGACTGAGCTGGTGTCAGATTTAGCTGTGTTGCCTACTGTAACTGGGATTCCAGAGTATCTGTAAAATACAGGCAATGAAAGTGACCCTGAACACACAACATGCCCTTCCTGACAGGCTCATCCGTCATTTCAAGCTACTAGCTTAACACTCCGCTACTACTGCTTACGACATCATTCTTCGACCCAAGGTTCAGAGGACTTGACTTCCTCACAGCTGAGGTCAGACAGAGCTGACTTAACAACGGACAAAAGTGGACACTGAGGAGAGGGAGGAACACAACTACCAGCCAGCTAATTAGATATAAAAACAAAGGAGATGTTGGATCAACTGTATCGTCATAACCCTGCAAACAGGAGCTCACGAGGGGAATTCATGGAGCGTGAAATAGCTGCTTTCTCTGCAGAATCAACCAACAATGTATAAATTTAGTCATTAGTCAAGTCAGTATGGAAAATGAGTCGATAAAACCCACTTGGCATAAATGTCAGGGACAAATCTGTCACTTCTGAAAGGGTTTTTCAGAAAAGCTGAATACATAGCAAACCAACTGAGATTTGTGTCGTCATGTCTGCTTATGTTCTGCTTGATATTTTAATTTCTTTCTATAACAGAATGCCATAATGTTTGTTCAAAACACAAAAGATGTTTTGTTGACGAGGCAGGGTGCTTGATACCACCTCAACTCTATATCTCAGCAAATTGTCACGTTGGTTTTGACATTGACATTGATTTAATGATTAATACATCGGCACATGAGATTTATTTTCCCATGTTGACTCACTTCGATGTTTGTCCTTATTAATGAGAGTATGGCTGGTTAAAGGTTTCAGACATCTGAGCTTGACTGTTGACTCACAGGTTGGTTAAATGTCTGCTTAGAAGTAACTAGCTGATTTAGCAATTCTCTATTTTATTATATAAGATTCAGACAATTTATTATTATTGAAAATTAAAAGGACAATGATACAGGATATAAAATATATGATACTGTATGAGTAAATACAAGAGAAAAACTAAGATATACACAATTGTTATATCGTTCAGCCCCAAGGCAACTGTATCTTTTTTGTTCAAATAGCACAATGGCAAAACTTTTAACTGCAACACCTAATTGAACCCGAGCATCCAGGTACCAGGGGCAACTGCGCACATGACAACAAACACCAGATAAGGCCATGTTTAACATGTAGCAACATATTCATCATGCATATACCCACATAATGGGAAGAAGCTCGGCTTAAAGCTCATGAAAACAATTTTTACCTAAATGAAACACAATTCCAACACCAAGCAACTACATTAGCACACAGTAAACACAGCGCAAATGCCTGTACGCATAGTGGTGCTAGCGATTTTGCTACTTCATGCAACCCACACAAACGATAAGTTATTATGAAAGCTGAGACTCCAATGATATGAATGTTATCACTCTAGCACGACTAAAACTCACTGAACCAGCAGCTGAAGAAGAGAAAGAAATAAACTTCACGCTATACAGCCATCGGCATAAATTATGTCTCACCTTTGCTGTTTTGTGATCAAAGGTTGAGTTCGAGGGCATAACAATCAACTCAAAAATGATCCAGAGACATTTGAAAAAGAGAATTTTGAAAGCACTATTGCAGTCACACTGTACTCTGAAGTATCTTACGGCCAGTAAAGGTATAGATTCATATTGTCTGTCAGAATATGATGGTCTCTTTGGTCTCTCTAGGTTGTGAAATTAGGCTTCAGGTGAGTCTGTCAGGAAGAATTCCGACATCCTACTAGAATAAGTACAATGGAACGCCACTCAAAGTTCCTACTTGTAAATTCAGGGCAAATCCATCTACCCCGACTTCACGAAGAAGCAGTTGTCTGACGTCACACAACAATGGAACCATTAAAAGAAAAACTAAAAGCCATCAACTAAAAGGAAATGTAAAGTATATTTCACATATAAATTTTAATTGAAATAATACATAGTATCATGTAGAAAACCTGTTCCGCATGGAAATTGATGTCAAAATACATCACCAATGTTATTAGGTAGCTGGTTACGGTAAACAATCTCAAAGTTATCTTCTCTTCACTTAAGTTATTTGGGGAAAAACTTTAAAAATGGCCCAATGTTTTTTGTTTATGTTTGGCGTCTTGCACCTGAAACAATATCAACTGGGAAAATTCCGACCTCCGATTAGTTTGGAACGCAGCATAAGTCTCTATCTGGTGGATGAATTGTGGTACTGCACTCCAAAAGTCCAAATCCAAAAGGCATTAGTTAAATAGACTAATGGGTGATGGTTTCCTTTGAATGGAAACATGATTTTTTTTTTAAAAAAAAAGCCAAAAACAGTTGTATTTAGATAGAATTAATTACCTATAGTGAAATTCAAATTAAATTATTAAGCTTTATGGTTACCTGAGAAAATTTCAAATGGCACAGATTTGAAGATTCCGCCTTAACATGCCTCTACTAAAACCTCTCCAACTTTGCTCTGCTTCACTTTATTAGCATCAGCTTGTGCACAGGTAATGTTCAGATGTTGTGGTATGGTTTGCTAGATGTTTGGGGCTGTAACTGCATCATTCCAAACGGATACTCACTCTAAAAATTTTCAGTTTTGTCAGGTAGAAATGAAATCTTTCATTTATGCTGTGTTCCATCTTCATTTACATATACCCAGCAAATTATATACTCATGCTTACACATCTGCAAAAATGTGTTACCTTTATTTTGATACCAAGATTATTCAAATAGACCTTGTAGTAGCAGAGATACACTCACATTTTGTGCATGTCATCTTCGAGCAGAGGCCAGAGCCTGAGGCATAAGGTTCTTAATTCATTGAAATATTCAGCTGCATCACTCACAGATTCATTAAAATGCCACAATGATATTTAATGGTTCTGGGTGAGGTGTGATTTCCTGTGTGGTCAGTGGTGATGGAGGCAGATCCCACATTCAACTAAAGGTATCATCCACCTTGTTAAGCATTCTACGAGAAGGTAACACAGCCTTGGCATTTTTCACAGGGTACAGTTTTTTGCACTCTGAAACCCGGCTGACGTCGGCCAAGTCATTAATTATTCAATCTGAAGTACACAGGAAACCAATAGAGATTGCTTTCTTGTTTACTGAAGTGACTTGCAGTACCATGACCATCGATAACGCAAGAATAGAGGCACTCAACTGTAGTATTGGAAATAATCTGGAACTTGAAAAGTTGCCCAAGCTCTGCATACAGTCCGTGGCTGCAGCACAGGATGCAATATGGAAGGAAGAAGACAGCTATGATGATTACTGTCTTTGCCCATTTGTCATACACATAACCCAGTTTTTTCTTGCAGCTAGAATGGCACAGAATACACCAACTCAGATACAAATAACAAAAGCAGCAGAATATAAATTAAAAAGTCAATATGATTTCCAAATCAAACACCACAGTCTTATCTCAAATAAACAGCTTCTCTTTCATTCTTTATGTTTCTTTTTCACTCCGGAATATGTTGTTTAGACATTTCATGAAATATCTGACCATAGGTACAATACAGCAGAAAAGTGGATTCATTCTTATACTGGACTGAAAATTACCAAACTGGGAAATACTAAGAGAAGTAGGGGAAGTCAGAAATGAGATGCAGTTAATGGATCACAGGAGTTCAGCCACATAGTAAATTGACTGTCACCTGACAGAAAAAAAAACCCACAAAAGAAGCTGGGAGCTTCACTGCATCCTTTATAAAGATCTTGGCAAAAGTTGTGGTTCAATGTGATGTGTCTTTCAACCTGATCTCATGGGCAGGCGTATAAATAGCACGCCATTTTAAGGACATTCAGCGTGTCATGATAACGCATTTTAAGTTTTTTGGGTGTCATTTCATGCCACAGGGTTATTGTTGGCACTTGTAGTTGCAAAAGACCGAGATGGTGACAGCCAAATACCAAGATGGTGACCGCCTAAATGCCGAACTCTGGGTTTCAAAACGGCAGTCCACAAACCAATGGGTGACATCACGGTCACTATGTCCACTTTTCTTATATACGGTCTATGGTTAGACATGTTTTCTCCCTAATTAACAACTGACCATGTCTGTAATTATAAGACTGTGCATTAAAACCTCTATTAGTATCACATCTTTGTCAAGGTAATTTCAGTACTGAAGCACAGAGTGTGTATGAAGACAGCAGGGTTTAAAGGGCCTGCTGCTGCCTCTGTTCCTGACTCCATGCAGAGGCAATAATCTCAACAAACACTGGTCACAGTCATCTCAAACACCACAGGAAGTGACCCGGAGCACTCGCCACACACAGCGTGGCCATAAAACATCATGTGTTTCTTTTCTTTTCACTCCAGCTTTTTTCTTCCCGCAGGTTAGGAGACAATACCTCAGTTTGAATTCTATTTTCTATTTACTTTCGCTTTCAGTAACATGAAGTCATGATGTGATACAGGTAATGATTTGTGTAAATGATTATTGACCTACCTGGAAGCTGCCAAGCTGTACAGTATGCTCCTCTGGTCAGCTGTTTCTGTGGCAAAAGAGAAGACATTTCTAAATTAATTATGTAAAAAAGATGCAGATATACAGTATGTGACAGATGCTGGAAAAATAACATATTCCATTTTCCAAAAAGCCCAGGTAGCCAAGCTTCAGCCGCAGCTGAATACACTTATCCATCACTAAGCCATTCAATTAATGGCATATTCATTTGTCCGTATGATAGACAGTGTATCACATCTTATACGCTACATTGAAAACATTATAGTTTGCATTTGAGCATTTGACTGACTTAAATCTGACACACATCCTGGAGCAGATTAAACCACCCACCGCCCCTGAGCCCGTGTGTGTACACGCAATTTAACTGGCAGCTGCAAGAACACACATCATGAATATCAATTATTGCTAAAGTGGAGCTGTGAAAATTAGCCGGGGCGGTTCTATTGTGCAGGTTAATGGAAACTCAGACAGGCCTTTAACTGTAGGGTTAATGCCAGTACTAAGTCACTGTGACAATTCTGTCCTTGAGCTTGAATAATAAATTGAAAATGTGTGTGGGCCCACATGATTGGTTGGCAACATGCATGAAACATTGGATTTATAAAAAGAGAAAAAAACAAGCAAATAAGGACAAGGAAAGAAATTAATTTTTCAGAACATTACATGTTTGCTTCTAAAATAGACATCAATCATCTGAATAAGCATGCTACGTTTAAATCACATCTCAAACATGAATATATTACACTAGTATATTCCGGTACATTCCCTCTTTATTGAATATAGATAATATAAACACCATACCGTGATTTTTCTATTAACATAAAGCATCTTGAGGCATGAACCTGAACTGAAGCAGCAGGGCTTTAACTACTCTGTTTTATCAGTAAGCTATATTTGATCATATTTTATTAAGAAGCTTCCCTGAGTTTTGTTGTTGTTTTGTTGCAATACAATCTCAACACTTCCTCCATCCGTGTCACACTAAAACGAGGCTGGTCTCATACACCATTCAGCTACGAATGGTGTATGATATATATGAAAAGTAATGCACTGTAATTCATGTATATCCACGAAAACAATTTGTGTGCAATTCTGGTAATTGTGAACCAGGAAATATAAAGAGTGGCGAAAGGGAGGAAGTCAGGTTGGATGGTTAAAAAAACACCGGACTTTCGCCCAGGAGACCGGCATTCGTGAAGTCAACGTTGATTTACTTTAATGTAAGTAATGTCACTTTTGGAGTTATTTTAAGCCAAACCACAATCTTTTCCAAAGCCTAATTTAGTAGTATTGTTGCCTAGACATAACCAAGTCGATCTTTTCCTAAACCTAAAAGTAGTTTTGTTGGCTTAAGTTTAGTTTGAAGAGACTATGCATGTAACAAGCAGAAATTGACACATGTTGCTGGACATTTGTAGGAAAACAAACAAAAAAGGATAAATAATATTTCCGCAAGATATCATGTGAACCGTTGTATGAAAATTAGGGCTGTCAAAGTTAACGCGATATTAACAGGTTAGCGCAAATTCGTTTTAACACCACTAAATTTCTTTGACACATTAACACAACTTGCTATTTTTAGGTTGTAACAGGCTCAGTTTTAAGAGTGAAGATACTAGCATTATATAGAAACTAGAAAACCTAAAGAATCCATTGGTACCAACCAATAACGCTCCAAACTTATGCTAAATTTTGGCGAGGAAAAACTGGCACGGCCATTTTCAAAGGGGTCCCTTGACCTCTGACCTTAAGATATGTGAATGAAAATGGGTTCCATGGGTACCCACAAGTCTCCCCTTTACAGACATGCCCACTTTATGATAATCACATGTAGTTTGGGGCAAGTCATAGTCAAGTCAGCACACTGACACACTGACAGCTGTTGTTGCCTGTTGGGCTTGAGTTTGCCATGTTAGGATTTGAGCATATTTTTTATGCTAAATGCAGTACCTGTGAGGGTTTCTGGACAATATTTGTTATTATTTTGTGTTGTTAATTGATTTCCAATAATATATACATACATTTGCATAAAGCAAGCATATTTGCCCACTCCCATGTTGATAAGAGTAATAAATACTTCACAAATCTCCCTTTAAGGTACATACAGATAGTACATGTGCAATTAATTTACGATTATCTGAGTATATGTTCACTAAAACACATCCAGTTGTCCAGAAATGGGCATTTTTTTTTCCTTTTCCCCAAGTAAACATTTGAGATCCAACCATTATAGCAGCTTTCATTTCAGCTGTTATTTGGCAAAGCCAAAGTTTGAAAGTTATAGAAGGTGGAAAGTCACATCATCATCTAAACCCAGAGAGGTGATGAAATAAGCTCTGGGGACACAGTTTACTGAAAGGGCTGGCCACAAACTGGCCGGCTCAACTGATTGTTGTTGGATGTTTTTCAGACTAGAATCCTGCAACGAAAACTGAGATGTTTTCCGGCCTTTTGAGTCAATGTGAGTACATCCTGACACAAGAGAATGACAGTCATTGAGAGTGATGCTTACAGTAAAATAGCATAGGTTTAAATTTTAACAGATGAGACCACGTTTTACTTCCAATCAAGGACTGAGTTTCACAATACATGAATTGATATTCCATTAAATTACAGTCTGGAGCTGCATGTTCCTCAGACAATATTGTCTCACTCACCAAAGCCTAATTTCCGTCAGCAGCAGAGCCATTATCATTATCGCCACCATCAATGACATATCTGGTGGGCGCACTAATCCTAATTAACAGCAGGAGGTGGGGCTAATCAGCCAGTCCAGTTATCTTAATTTACCTATTCAGCTGAGGAGAAAATGGAGAAGGAATGAAGGCAATTTAGTCAAACAACTGTAATCACAATGTGTTGATGAGAGAAGTGGGATATCATCTCTGATGATAGCAGGCTTTCAGGTGGAGGTAAAGCACAATACATGATTTAATTATGTATTATCTGAACATAAAGGAGAAAATAAATTGAGTGATAACAGCAAAATGAACCCAGAGGACTCGTTGATGTTGATAAAAGTATTCAGAATTCATATTTGCATTTTTGTCCACACCTGTCAGCTCCATATTAACTCTGGTATCAAGCAGCTTGCAGAAAACAAACATGCAGTTGCAGCCGAGGAGGACTGATCAATATAAACACAAATATATTCTGCTTTTCTACCTACACCTTTGCAAACTGCTGGTGCACAAAGCCTGTTTGCATAAGCAGCTCACCTCCACAGGGTGTTAAAATAGTTTGGTCGCATTGGATTTCACCCTCGGCTCCAACATGGTAAAAATTAAAACGTACAACGATCAATACATTAGCAACATCTAAACCCTTAAAGGTCCAGCGTGTAGGATCTAGCGGCCATATTCCATTTCTGCCAATAGATCCCCCTAATTGTTACACACTGGTCCTTTAAACTTAGTAGTTATCAATACAAGAGTAAATTAAGTATCTGACTTTGTATGTAGGATTTTTCAGCCGGTTAAACTGTTATCAGGTCATTGAATGGACGTTATCAGTGGTTATAAGCCTCATAGATGTGGGTCAGAAGGGGCCTACTGACCGCTGGGAGGTTTTATCATCTATTCAAATGGTCAATCATCGAAAGAAGGAATAAAAGAACACGACCGTAGTAATTATGACAGGAGTAAAAGCAAAAGTCAGGCGCTGTAGTATAGACAGCATGAAACTCTATATGGGGTGGAGGTCGGGGTCGGGTGTGTTTTTTGGGACACAAAACACAATCTTTCTCTAATCTTAACTAACTGGTTTTGTTGCCTAAACCTAAAGAAGCCGTTTTGTTTGTGTTCAAAATGTAATGTTTCATTCAGCTTTGCAAAGTGTTAGAACACGTTTCTTTTAAGTTTCGCTTTCACTTTTACAACGTAGTAGGTGTTAAAGGCCCATACTGTCCCACATCTATGAGGCTTATAAAGAATGAAAACGCACATTTAGCCCATCATAACACACACATCATGCCAGCTGTGCCACTTTCATCCTTTTATCCAAGGTGCTTGGGAGGTTGCGTTCCTGTCGTGCCTGCCATTACTAAGCAACCAAAACCTGTGCGCTGCGATGACGATGATGAGTTGCAGTAATTTAGCAGTAAAAGCCTCACTGACTAAACTAAACAAAGTCAAAACAAAGATAAATGGATTTCCAGCACCGTCAATCCCTCACAGTAACATTACTGCTCGATTGCTTTGTGTCAGTTTGGCTGACCTTTCAACCGGATGTTGTGACATTCTTGGACGGAGAGCGTGAGGCAAGTAAAATAGTCCGTGGGACAGATCGTAAAGCTCTGCAGCCCTGCACTTCCTTCACAACCTCGTAAGTGGAAAGTTTTACAAGTTGTGACGTGTTTGTTGACGATGTCGATGTTGTCGATTTTCGGTGCATAATAAGTTAATATATTGTAATTTTAGTCATATATTGTTTTTCTTTGTAATTTTATAATAGGTCTGAGGAAAATGTTGATATTCCCAACAGCCTCATCTTTTTCTTCTGTCATTATGCCTTTTCATTTACTGCAATATGTTACCCATTTGCTAGCTTGCTAAATTTTTAACCTCTGTGGCTTCTAGACGCCGACAGTAACGTTAATATCGGCGTTTTTTAGCAGTTCTCACAACTTAACCACTTGAACACCAAACATATTCATGTTCATGCATGTTCATCTCAGGGTGCAGCCGTTGCGCCGTGAAAAATAGAAACTAGAAACGATGCAACGGCATCGCTCCCGCATTTGAGCACACCTGCAGCGCGTCTACATTTACAACAAAGGATTTGAGGGCGCAAAAAACGTGGCATGTGTACGTACAGGCCTTTAATGAGCTGATAACAGTGGAATCGCGTGCATTTTTCCTCCCATGTGTTTTACTGGCCTTCTTTAATTCTTAACTCTGACTGCTTTAATGGAAAGAAGAGTGAACATCAGAGAAGTATGTGAGACATTTTCTTCAATAACTTACTGTACTTACTAAGTCTGTCAGGTGTTTGGGGTAATGTCTAAGACTCCCCTCATTATCTTTAGTGTCATTCACTGAAAGATCCAGGGTCATATATTGAGGCAAACACTGCAAAAGTCAAAATCACGCTGCCCTTCGTTGCGTCTCTTGTTTTGACTATAAAATTAATTCTCCTGCCAACTGTGACTGGACAGCTGGGTCAATACTGTATGTTGTTTATAAAGTTAAGACACACCAGACACAAATACAAACCCAGCTGTAAACTTCTCCACAACAACACCACCTACACTAAAGCTCTTAGAAAGCAGTACTCACACAGCCCGGCTTAGCAGAAAGCTGCTCTCATCCCTCTCACATAAACATCTCCACAGATCGAAGAGGGACGGAGGTAGGGGATCAGGAGAGCATCCCAAACACCCCAACTTAGTGCCGCCAAACTACACGGTAAACACAACACGGCGTGTGTGCAACTGTCTTGTTGTAACAAGTAAATCTTAAGCTTTTGATTTGACACCGCTGAGAACAAAATGAAAACATTACACAAATCTCACAAGATGCAGTGTGTCAATAAATACTGGATAACAGAATATGTGCTGCAGTTTAGACGCTGGAATGCTTATTTAGATTTAAAAAAGCCTATCCAATAATGTTTTAATGAATTCTTGATAGTATACCTCGTCTAACGTTCCCTGAGGGTGGAGAAAATGTAACAATAAAGGAAATAAAAACACGCTGAAGCTGGCAAAGGCAGATGTCCCTGAGAGCTGTAGGCGTGGGAAAACATTTGGAGGATGAGACGGAGAAACAATGAGTAGCCAGAAGGTAGAAAATGAAAACATGGAACACACTGAAGTAAACAGAATCTACACAATTAAGTGCTCATATTCACAGAATACAGGACCCGAGGGGATATGTTTAGTGGAGCAATGATTCAAAGAAAGTGGGTTTATAGAGAATTGATAGTGCTCTTCTATTTAGGTATTGAATGAAAAGGGTCATATTGGGTTATATATTTCTAGTTTTAGTTCCTATTGCTCATGATAATTACCAACGTAACTGCCAAAATCACGTAAAGGTACTGTTTGTAACTTCTTACAGAGATTTGTCAAGTATTTAATAATCTTATCAACATGGAAGTGGACAAATACGCTTGCTTTATGCAAATGTATGTATATTTTTATTGCTGGAAATCAATTAATAATACAAAACAATGAAACATTTTGTCCAGAAACCCTCACAGGTACTGCATTTAGCTTAAAAAAAATGTGCTCAAATCATAACATGGCAAACTGCAGCCCAACAGACAACAACAGCTGTCAGTGTGTCAGTGTGCTGACTTGACTATGACTTGCCCCAAACTGCATGTGATTATCATAAAGTGGGCATGTCTGTAAAGGGGAGACTTGTGGGTACCCATAGAACCCATTTTCATTCACATATCTGGAGGTCAGAGGTCAAGGGACCCCTATGAAAATGGCCATGCCAGTTTTTCCTCACCGAAATTTTGCGTCATTTTGGAGCGTTATTTAACCTCCTTCGCAACAAGCGACATGGTTGGTACAAATGGATTCATTAGGGTTTTTAGTTTCATATGATGCCAGTGTGTTCACTCTAGCTTTAAAACTGAGCCCAATACAACCTCTGAAAGATCGAATTGCATTAATGCGTTAAAGATATTAGAGGTGTTAATGCATTAACTTTGACCGCCCTAGGAAGCATTTTGGATTCAACGTCATAAATGTAGAAATTGTGGATAAGGAAGCAAAGCAGAGGCACTGCGAATGACTGTAACTGTATCAATTCTACCACATAGTTTGAGATGTGGCTACATGTGTTGCATTAAAATTGATTAAGAGTTATTACATGTTACTTGTGATGCGTTCGATCTTAATCTTTTGAAAAAGTGAAAGCCGTAACATCACTGTATACGCACTGAAGAAAGTATGAGAGCTTAACTGTGAGGTTTTGACACCACATCAGAATCCAATTTCCGCTAACTCATGACTGAACAGGCATTTCCCATCAATGTGATTCATACTGTGTATATTTGTGATTGTCATGTTTTAGTCAGGCTTGCGGCAGGAATCAATCACAAGCAACGGCAGCCTGGAGGCTGTGACAGACAGTGTTGATGATAGACCATCAGGAGGCTGGAGAAATATGAAATCAAATGTTGTGGCGTATAGCTCAGGTCCCTCACCTTCCTGCCACCTTCCTGATGTAAATGCTGTCCCTTGCAATCATAGAGGTCTATCTGCTGTGGTGAGGCCGCAGTGCAGACAGCACCAATTCCTCATTACTGTAATTGTGTTTTCCTCCTCTTTTTGCTCTCTGGGGAGCAGCAAGGCAATGTTGCTTATCTGGCTGGCATTTCACCACAGCGTGCTCTCTGCATGGCTGTGTGTGAGCGAGCATAAGAAGTGAGTGTGGTGAGAGTCAGTGCCAGTGGGGTTGTAGGTGAGGTACAACTATTTTTAAACTGCATAACCACAGCTACTTTTAGAACTTTGTGATTTATGAGTGCTCCACAAGACAAAGAAATCACAATTTAAACAACCCTGTTGGCTTGTGTATGCTGAATGCTAATAAGATCAACCAGGGCTGTTAAAGGTGCAGTGTTTAGGATTTGGCGGCATCTAGCGGTGAGGTTGCAGATTGCAACCAACTGAAACTTTTCCAGTTTGCCAAGCATGTGGGAGAACTACGGCGGCCAACGCAAAAACGTGAATGGGCCTATCTAGAACCAGTGTTTTGGTTTGTCTGTTCTGGGCTACTGTAGAAACATGGCAGCCGGTTCCGTGACAAGGACCCGCTCACCCGCCACTAGGCACACCATCAGGGGGGGCACAAACAGCCTGCCATTTGCCATTGAGTTGTCATGGACCTCACGGTAAACACAGCCCAACTTTGGAGCAATATTAACCCCCTTTCTCAGTAAGCTAGCATGACATGTTTGGTATCAACGGATTCATTTCAAGATTCATATGATGCCACTGTATTTCCACTATCGTAACAACTGAAACCCGCAATGGCCTTCAAATGACAGTAATGTTAATGCAAGTCAGATTATCTACCATCATTGTCAGAGGGTTAAAAGTAGACCAAAAACAAGATGAGAATAATTCCAATTTTAAGATAATGGTGATCAATGAGACGGGCAGAGTCTAATTAAAATTAGGGCTGTCAATCAATTAAAATATTTAATCATGATTTATCGTGTAACTGTGCAAAATCTACCTTAAAGGGAGATTTGTCAAGTATTTAAGACTCTTATATTTATTACTGGAAATCATGGCATCATCATAACATGGCAAACTCAAGCCAAACAGGCAACAACAGCTGTCAGTGTGTCAGTGTGCTGACTTGACTATGACTTGCCCCAAACTGCATGTGATTATCATAAAGTGGGCATGTCTGTAAAGGGGAGACTTGTGGGTACCAATAGAACCCGTTTTCATTCACATATCTGGAGGTCAGAGGTCAAGGGACCCCTTTGAAAATGGCCATGCAAGTTTTTAGACTTCTTAGACTCTGTAAACGGCTCATTCTAAGTTAATAAAAACACAACAATTATTATTTTCAGGTGATTATACGCTAAAGAAAACATACTTATTATTATTATATTCCATTTCTGCCAATAGATCCCCCTAAATGCTACAGACTGTTCCTTTAGGACTGTGGATAGAGATGCATGTGACCCTGCATAGATGCATTATGTATTTTTAAATTAGAAATCTACTGATCATTAGCGCATTTGCTTTTACCGGTAAGTCTTTCACAAAAAGGTAAAGCATGTGTCTATTCATTGTCACTCTCTTGTCTATCCATCAGTTCTTCCAAAACTAACAAACTTAATCTTTCTATCACCTCAGTGATTTATTCCCCACTGTTTCAAGAGTAACTTGATTATAAAATCTGCATCTCTGCGGCAGAGAAACAGGACTGGGAGAGAAGCTGAGAAGTTAGAGATGTTTTTGGGGATGCAGCGAGATGAAGGCAAACAGGTCATCATCGTCATGAGGTCTGACTCATGCGTCCTGCAGGCTTGTAAGCGATGCACTGAGGTCCAGGCTCTCCCGACCTCACATCTCGGTTACGTCACCATAACCGCTGCATCACTGGACTGTCTGGCCCCGGCCTGCTGGATGAAGCATCCATTCTGCCTGTTTTATTACATCTGACAGGCTGAGGTTTACATAAAAGCAAAGGCTTAAATTTACACCCATGGCTTCTTTTCAATATTGTCCATTAATCACTGCACCTCAGAGGAGAGAAGAGCTTCCACCAGCAGATTCACCAGCCATAAAATATCTGCCTTAGGTCATTTTGCCCTCTGATTCAGATGCTTGAGATCTTTTCTTACAACAACAAAAAAAAAGCCCTCACTTGTTCCAAGCGCAGTTGTCCCCTGTCTTTGCCTTTGTGTCGGGGGTGCAAGAATCTCAGTGTCTTGAAACAGAACAAGAATGCATTACAACCTACAACACAGTACTTGATTAAAGTATACAACATATAAGATACAATTCCCGCTGGTAAATACAAATTTTATACTGATCTCGACTCGATGAACACTCTAAAACATGTTTCCAACTGGTGATTATGAAACTAACTTCAGCCTGGTGCTTTACCTGCAGTGCACACATCAGCACCTAAGTGTGATTGATTTGTTTGTTTCTTCTTTTCCAAACTCGTAAAAACATTCCCCGACATTTTTGACGTGCCATTTTGATTACTGAAAAGCGAACGTACGGTGTAATCGACCAATCAATCACCTGCTTAGCTGGATCAGACAGATCCTGACACATCTCATCACGTTTTGGTACCAGATGACGGCTCAAACAATCGCCTCACTCATTAAATACGTTGCCTTTGCGGGGTGGTGTTGTGCCACTGCTTGTTTTACCTAAAGCTTATATCATTAAAATGCTATAATTTCTTAATAATTAAGGTGAGGCAGGGTGCCTACACTGTAAAAGTCTGCAAGAAACCTGTAGAATTTACTGTATTGGAAAACCAACACATCCTCACTCCCAACCCTTCAAATACCGCAGTTTGGTCAGTGGCCTTACGCTTAAAACTGTGACGCTCTAGCTACTCCTTTAGCCTCAGTTTTGGACGTGTCTTTTCAGAATAAACTTACGCGTTCACAGGACACGTACAGTTTCCGCTCGTTACATGTATACAGTCTCTTTTCAAAATAAACTTCCAACTTAGGTTTACTTAGTTTTTAGGTTTACTTACGCAACAAAACTACTTGGTTAGGTTTAGGAAAAGATTGTGGTTTGGGTTAAAGGAGCAGTGTGTAGGATTTAGTGACATCTAGCAGGTTGCAGATTGAAACTTCTCCTGTGTGTCAAGCGTGTAGAAGAACTACGGTGGCCAACATGAAAACGTGAATGGCCCTTTCCAGAGCCAGTTGTTGTAAGAGTAGCTTAGGTCAGCTGTCACTCAGTGGGTTAGAGTGGTCGTCCTTTAACCACAAGGTCGGCGGTTCGATCCCCGGCTCCTACTGTCCGCATGTCAAACTGTCCTTGAGCGAGACACTGAACCCCAGGTTGCTCCCCGAGCCCTTTACAGCAGCTCACTGCTCCTAAATGCAGATGTGTGTAGAGTGTGTGTATACGTGGAAAGTGAGTGGTGAAGCAAGAGAGAGAGAGCGACAGCGAATGTGTGTGCGCGAACAAGTGAGCTAGTGGCGCACAAGTCAGAGTTAGCTTAGCTTTGAGTGAATGTACAGTTGAAGTTGCAGTTTATGCAGAAATAAATGCTGCAGCTCCTCAAGACCAACAGAGGTTTCCTGTGTCTTGTTTCCCTACGGCTGAGTTGAGTGAACGAGAGAGTTAAGAGAGCGAGTAACGTTATTGCCTCTGGCCCAAGCAGGAAAAGTTAACACAGTGTTTGTCCGTTCTGGGCCACTGTCGAAACATGGAGCCCGGCTCCGTGAAGAGAGGACCCACTCAGTATGTAGATATAAAGGGCTCATTCTAAGGTAACGAAAAAACTACTCTTATTTTCAGGTGAAGAAAACACACTTTTTACAGTAATATTATATTACATTTCTGCCAATAGATCCCGTAAAAATGCTACACACTGTTCCTTGTTACATAACTCTAAGTCCGGAAGTTACATAGCAAAACTATGGTAAAATAAGTCAACATTGACTTTTCACACAGGACACCAACAGCTGTCTCCTGGGAGTAAGTCCTGTGTTTGTTTGACCTGTCCAACATCCCCTCCCACCTGCCCTACGCAGACTTTCTCAGTCTCTATACTAGGTCAGTTGCTCTGACCTTCTTAAAATGACGTGGATGAATTTACATTGGATTTAGTTGAAAGCCCGGTGTGTCTCATACAGACGCTAAAGGGTGCCTCTGTGCTTTGGTATCAGGCTGGGCACTGACCAAGTTGACAAGTTGGGAGTTGGCGAGTCGCCAAAAGTGAAAAATGCCTCTTGTGTTGCTTGTGAACACATTTTTCTCTTGAGAAAAGCTGGCCATGCTACAAATGTCATTTGTCATCAACAGCCAATCAGAATTCAGTGATTTCTTGTGACAATCTGTCCATATGATTTTGTTTCAGAACACTGCCTCCAGGCACATGTAAAATGAATGAGCTGTTGATTGCAGCAAAAGAAAACGTTGCTTGGAGGCTCTGAAATAAGCTTTTCTCTGTTGATGTTTTGTACTTTCTAAAGTTTTTAACGATTTAACGTTATGTACAGCAGCAACATGATCATTCACATGTTCAGAAGGTTGGCTTCATGATAGCAGCACCTGTCATACTGCCCGTGCTCATTTTTGTTACCCTGTCATAAATTCACGGAGGGTGATATTTACATTTGAGCTGCTTGCAACAAAATAAATGTATAAATTAATAATGTGTCAACGAATAATGATGGTGACAGCAAGGTAAGCACTCCGGCGTCTCTACAAGGACTTGATGTCTCCTCGTCTTTCTCTTGTGTGTGTGTGTGTGTGTGTGTGTGTGTGTGTGTGTGTGTGTGTGGAGTCGGAGGTGGCTGTCATTACACTACTTAATTACAGAGGTGACAGATCCAAGGTCCTCATGCTGCATGAGTAATGGCAGGGTTTGTGCAGCTAACATTGCCCATCAGCCTCAGAGCGCATGATGACTCTTATCAGTAAACTCATTCCTCCCTCCTGACCTTTCAACAGTTCCAGAGACGCCCATTACCCCGAGAGTTTGTTTGCATAACAGGTAACGTCCAGAGAAGCTGCAAATAACTGAAGAGATGCTGCCCAGTGAATGAACACTGTACAGCTCTCAGCATGGAGGAGTGGATTAATCTACCGTAGTCATAAATCAAGAGTGTCTTTCAGCTTATTGTTTTGGCCCACAACTTTACTGTTTTGGCTCAGTCTCACCACTCTCATCAGCATCTTTTCCAGCAGCACAGGCAACTATATTCAGTGAATAAGCTCTGATAAACTCACTGTACTCTACCTGCTCAGCGCCAAACAGCTGGCTAGCTGGTGAAAACAGTGGAGCGTTTATCAGCTAAAGAACCAGATATTTCCCTCAGGAGTTGGTGGAAAAGTAAAAGTAGTAAATGTTGGATTTACATTGGCTGCTACATATGCTTTGTGACAACCATATCATACTTGCACATCATGAAGGAAGCTGAATAATGCTCCAAAGTTGGGCTAAATTTTGACGAGGAAAAACTGGCATTTTCAAAAGGGTTCCTTGACCTCTGACCTCGAGATATGTGAATGAAAATGGGTTCAATATGGGTACTACCCATGATTCTCCCCATTACAGACATGCCCACTTTATGATAATCACATGCAGTTTTGGGCAAAAACCAAGTATTTTTTTGCATGCAGTACAAATGTGTTATTTTCGCCTATTCTAAAATGATTTTTTTTTTTATTTCTGCATACTGGGGTCCATAAACAGTCTTGGAATTACATAAATTGGGTATCACTGGAAAGCTGAGACTCTTGTGGATCCAATGAATCCGATTGTATTCATGTGTAATGATGTTAGTCCCCATAGTAGCCATTTTAAATAGCAACTCTTTTTACTCAGATTTTATACATATGGTGATGTGTCTTACTATGGCAGTTTTCCTAAATTTAGATTTGAAAAATATCGCAATATATCGAATGGTTACGCCTGTATCATGATACGTATCGTATCGCCAGATTCTTGTCAATACACAGCCCTACCCCCGATTATTACTACCAGCCAACCCTGTCATCCACTGGTCTATTGTGCACTGCCTTGGTACAGCATGCGTGTGGATTTGACAGTTTTTACAAATACAAGAATGTGTCATCGTCTACCCCAGCACGAACCCCACGGTGCTAATGTTTGTGTTATTTAAAGGCTCCCACTGTGACCCTATGTTTCATAACAGATTTGCTAATCATTGTGCACACTCTAAATTGTGATAAACATGATTACTCAGGGATATGTGTGAGAGATAAATGAGTAGTCATTATCATAATTTCAAGCACATTTGTCACTTTGTATTCTCTAGGAGCCCAATGTTCCTGAAGAACAGGCTGTTTTTTATTTTAATAACACCCTGGAGTTCAAACCAAGGCTACTCTTACTTGAAGCGCTCAAATCTCCTGTGCCATGCAATTTTGTACCTCACCAAGTCTCATCTTCACAAAAAAAATCATTTTGAGAACGTATTTCAGAGGAGAAACTGTGAAAAGCTGCAAGACAGAGAGAGCCTTTCTAGACATCTCTATACTGTATATTCAAAAGCGTCAGCAGCCCTGCAAGTACAACTGTCTCCCATTTAATCCAATACATTTCAACAGCACAGCAAACCTACAGCCCCTAGAATTACCATAGATTTCACCATAACGAATGAACACCTCTCATAATCTCAATAAGACTGACAAGCATATGACAAGCTTCATAAAGGATGGATTTATTGCACTGCTACGGTTAGTGTACCTCAAAAGCAGTCAAATCTGTGTTTATTCAAATAATGCTGCACGAGAAAGACACGCATCCAAAAGTAGATGGAATATTGTCAGACAGAGGCTGAAATACATTCATCCATTCAAACAGCTCGCAGACAGATATGATCTAAATAGAACCAAAACCATTTCAGACAAATCTGTGATGGCAAGAGGAGCCACACAGAAGCCAAATAGGAACTTTTGTTTCAGGATGCAAGGATTAATGGTAAAGGAAGTTTACCATATAAGTAAAATGCCAACAGTGTTAGAAGAGCTGCCACACAAAGAAAAATATCCAAAATTGACTTACAAGCGGTAATTTTTCACACTTCATCTACCTATCTGTTCACTGAGTGTCCAATAAAATGAAATGCCAACATAAAGGGTTTCAAAAAACAGGTTCACTGCTTTTTTTAAATCAGAATTGTGCAAATTTCAAATTGCAAGAGCCACATGTAATTTTAATTATGTGTCTTCACACGCTGTAGTAAGTAAAGGTTTAAGCCAGTGACTGATTTCACAGGCTACCAGTAAATTTACTCAGCTGTTAAATAATCTCAACTCTGTCAGGTGATGAAACAAAATAAATGTGTGGCTGTTTGTCTTGTTATTATGCGAACCAGAGTAACGTTTAACATTTCTTTACTAATAAAAGTGCCAAAAAACACTTTCATATAACGTTTGTGGTCCTTAAATACAAGGTGCAAATCCTTAGTATCGATACAATCAATATTTGCGTTTGAAATCGATTTTATATCGATATACATCTCCCGTAAAGGACAACTTGCCGAGTACCTATCGATGTAGTTGGATCGTAGGAATATAAATCGTTACATCGATGTAGTCGATGAATCGTTACACCCCTATAATTTACTAAATGAACATCTTGCTGTATTGAAGAAGACGTGAAACTAGCGATTGAGACCATAAACTCATGTTTACATTGTTTACTGAGGTAATAAATCAAGTGAGAAGTAGGGTCATTTTCTCATAGACTTCTATACAATCAGACTTCTTTTTGCAACCAAAGGAGTCGCCCCCTGCTGGCTATTAGAGAGAATGCAGGTTTAAGGCACTTCAGCATTGGCTTCACCTTTTCAGACCCGGAGGTAGCCCACTGACATGAACGACCTACAGCCAGACCAGCTAGTAGCTCTGTAGTTGTGGACAGAGTTGACAGAATCTCCCTGTCAAGCTCTCAAGCACATCATGTCATCGTTTGAAGCAACCTTAAAGACTCTGGATTGACAGCTCAAGGATTGAGAGCAGCTCATCCTGTCAGTCTGTGAGGCTAACACTTGCTTAAGCAGCATCATAGCAGAGCTTTCTACAGCAGCATTACATGTCGTTAGTCAGATATCATATTGTCATTATTAGCATAACTGTCCATCTATAGTAATTGTTATCAATAAATATAACACCAATTTTCAATGTTGTGACCATGTTTGAATATTATTGAGTAATGTCAATTATACCACTATTGTAATGTCTGAATAAGGGAGCTAAATTGGTCAGTTTTTCTGTAGAGCACTGGACAACTTCACATACAGTAGAAGTTTACTTTTTTGATGAGATTCTTAAAACCAAGCAATAATATTATTTCATCTGATTATATTTATGCAGAATAACACGTTTATGTTCGTCACAGTCACATCCTGTTTAGTACTACAGTAGACCACAAGTACAGGCTTCTTGTTTAATAGATAGAAAATAATCGCAATATAAAATCAATTTGCAATATTGATGAGAAAAATCATAATTTGCATAAAAAATTTAGTATTAGAGGATATCAACATTGGACTTCTCAGCATTTTGTATTTACTTATACGCACTTTGTGTTGTATTTACATTGCATGTCTTAATGCAAATATTTCATATGTTCTCATTTCTTATTCTTAATTGTATTACTTATATTTCTTAAGATATATTATGTTTATACTGTAGCATTATGTACAATATTGTTGCATTATGTAAATAATTTACATGTTACCTTCTCCTTTATTTCTATTTTCTTGCATTTCTTTATGTATATATAAGAGCAACTGTAACACCTCAGTTTCCCCTCGGGGATCAATATAGTATTTCTGATTCTGATTCTGAAGATGGGATGTTTTCAGGTATGGGTTTTCTTTATTTTCCCCATTTTTCTCATCCAAATTAAACTACTAATGAACAAACAAGCAACAGTATTTAGAAAAGAGAGAAAGCATTAGCTTCCATGGGTTCAGTGGCTCAGACTGCACAATCACGGTCTGCAGCTTCACATTGTTCCCACTCGTGGTTCCAGGTCTCAGCTATTAAGATAATGAATTGCTGCTGCTCATGTTTCACAGATGCCCAATACGGCTCCTCTAAACCTCTCCACAACCGGTCTCACATAAATTGAAATCTGACTTGCTCTCTCTCTCACAGAGGAGCTGATGACTCGCCTGAAACCTCATATCCCCTCATTTTCCAGCTGTGAACGTGAAGACGGAGGGATTTTTTTGAACTCGAAGAAATATGTGAAAATGTGATAATGTTCTCGCCTCGCCTTGTCCTGGCAAACAAGAATGTAATGAAAGCGGAGGAATTTTTGATAACGTGCTCCGTCTCTGCCGGGGCGCTGATACCTGAAGGATAATGGATTCCACGATGCTGTGAACCACGGAGGCAAAAGCTATCAAAGAACAAATCAGTGGCAAAAGGAAAAACAAATAGCGTCCTTCTGATAATATCCAGACCCGTCTTTGGGAGAGTGCAAAGTTGGCTGCTAGACATTACTGCTTACTATTATTGGAAGAGGGAAATGATCGGGGCCAGTCTAGTGCTTCTATCTGGCAATAAAGCTGTTGCATGAAATGGGATCTTTGGCAGCGCCACAGAATACCAAACAAGTTTCCTGTTTATAATGGCTCAGAGCGCCTCCATTTCTCCGATTTATGACGCCACCAACAGGCTGCTTCAGAGACAGAGGAACAGCTCAACACAAAGACATAGAAAAAGGAAATTATAGAAGACAATTCTACGACAAATATGTTGTTTTACTATAGAGGACGGAACCTGCTAAGATAAAAAATAAATAAATAAATGACTCGATACACAAATAAATGTCACTAAATATAGCAAAAATTATATTAAAAATAAATGTAGCCATTAATGAATTGACCCCATGGTAACACACATTGAGTGACAGCCAGTTTGGGTTAATAAATTACGGGTGAAATGCTAAGGGAAAATCGTGCATAAATAAATAAATAAATAAATAAATAAGTAAATTTAAAAATAAATATAACAAATTAAAATTAAATGCAAAAATAAACAAATTAAAAGTAAATGCAAAAATAAATAAATTTAAAAATTAATAAAAAAATAAATACATAAAGAAAAGGGAAAATGTAACGGAAGTAAATAAATAAGGGAATTAATAAAAAGATAAATAAATAAACAAGCAAATCAAAACAGAAATATCAATTTATGTCACATGTGATCAATTCATTAATGTCTTCATTTATTTTAATATTACTTTTCTACATTTAATGACATATTTACTAATTTATTGAGGCATTTATTTATTTATTCATTTATTTCAGATTTTTGCAGGTTCCGTCCTCAATAGTTTACTGTGGTAAAATTTTCATTTGCAATTATTTATTTTGCTAAAGCCTGTTAAAGTATGTCAGCAGGACACAAAGCTGTTGAAACAAACTCTTCTGGATGTTTATGAGGATTGCACTATACTGCAATTTAATATTTATATCTTTAAGCACTTGTTTTCTTTCTTCTCTCGTCTGGTGATTTATCTGCACTGTATATCATTATGGCATTATTTATATGAGCAGAAACAAAAAGGTTGAAATAAAAGGATTAGTTGAGCAGGGATAAAACAAAACAGAAAAAACATTAATAAAATATATAGCCTAATATAAGGAAAGGCAGAGCTATCTTTTTCATTATTGCATTTCCCATGAGTAAATAACTTTACTGTAACCCCGAATAAGATAAGAGAGATGTTTGTATGGAAAAGGGAACAAATAAAGTCATTAGCTCTAGAGGAGCCTTTGTATGCAGGCTTAAAACCAGCGATTTGTGATGACAGGGAACCTGCGTCTTTAGGGGAGGGACAGAGCTGCACCGCTGGTTGATATAATGAAGTCACACTCCGGCACCAATAATGGTCAATTATGTGTAGGTGTCTGTAATTATGGAGACTAGTGGGTGACTTGAAATGCTGCTCCCACTCTCCCCATCTACTTTCTAATCAGATTCCGTGTGTCTTAAAGCTGCAGTGGGTAGAATTGGAGCAAATATCATTAAAAAAATATATTTTTATAAAACGGTCACTATATCCTGACCGTAGTGCATGACAGGTAATCTGAAAACAATCATGTGCCTCTGTGTCCTCCGGTGCTCCTATGGCATCTGCAAGATTTCACAGACCGGAGGAAAACAACCAATCAGAGCCAAGCTGGAGCCTGCCGTCTCTGAGCAGCTGTCAGTCACTCGTGAACTCTGATCAAACAGTCAAACAAGGCAGCCCTGATCAAATATGAATCAATATTCTGTTACTGTAATGCCTATTTCTCGCCTCAAATGTTTTCAGAAACATCTTGTAGTGTACTGTTTAGCTGTAAAATGAGAAAGTTTGTGACCCGGCAGCCATGTTGAGATCAGTTCAGGAAATACCAAGCACCGCCCACCAGCCGGAGAAAACTTTCTCCCTTTACAGCTAAACAGTACACTATAAGATGTTTCTGAAAACATTTGAGGCGAGAAATAGGCATGACAGTAACAGAATATTGATTCATATTTGATCAGCGCTGCCTAGTTTGCCCGTTTGATCCAGTGATTGACAGCTGCCTCCATTGAATGAACAGCCAATAGGAATGCTCTCTCTCTGAAATGACCTGTGATTGGCCAAAGTCTCCCGTCATGAGCTAGATTTTTTAAAGCATGAAAACAGAGCCTTGAGGAGGTGCAGAAGTCTAGTTTTCTCCAAGTACACTTGAATTACAATATGCTGAAAGGTTATTATGGAATTTTTGCCAAATGATGCCAAAAACGTTCTGCCTACTGCCGCTTTAATAGTTGTTCAGTCAGGTTTAGATTTGTATTCACTACCATGGTAAGAATGCAGTTTGACTTATACTGTAGCTTTGTCATTATACCGCAGAAAAATCCCCCACACACAAATAATAATAAAAACAACAATGATACACATTGGTTTTATAGTCAGAAACGCTGCTGTGTGCTAAAACACTTCAAGCTGTTTTAAATCATCCCACCTGGATTAAATTGTTAGATGTTTGGGAACCACAGAGCGCTGTCAATATTATAGCCTACATGAACAGTGAATCAACTGCAAAGTGTGTTCTCCCAACTGTAGAGACCAACTCTCTTAATATAACTAGAAAAATAAGAAATGTAGAGCAGTGTGCCAGATAATGAAATACCCATCAACATCTTCAAAACAGAAAACAATGCTTTTTTGAAAACTGTATTACATTTGGGTGAGAACAAAGCCTAACTGGATGGGTTTATTGTTCAAACTGTCAGTCAGTGAGGGAGAAATCTTTGCCCATTTGTCACAGTCTGACAATCCCTGCACAGAAGCTATATGGCTTTTTCTGAGGTAGAAGACAGGCCATTTTGCTTTACCTTACAGCATACATGTGGCAGGAAAGCAATAAATTGGCCTGTTCACATTTCTTCAGCAGAGTGCTGTATGGATTTCCTGCTGTGCAACAGTGGCATGGCATCGATCCTCCTCCAGCACAGCAGCGGGAGAGTTTTTCAGGGGAATCGATGGGAGAACTCATTAATCATTACTGTATAAGGTAAACCTAATTTGTCTTGCTATTGTCCACTATTCTGTTTATCTTCAGGCAAAGGCAAACACAGAGATGATTGCCTTAGTGGCCATAAATAGACAAAGAATAACACAAGTTCATGGTCTCTGCCATGGTGGAGGAAGTATTCAGATCATTTACTAAAGTAAAAGTACTAATACCACACTATAAGATACTCTGGTGTAAGTAAAAGTCGTGTACTGAAAGTATGAGTAGTGAAAGGAAAAGTAGTCTCAAAGCAGAAAAATGCCCCGTGACTGTTAAACTACTATATATCATATCATCATGTTGGGCTCAGATTGATAACGACCACTGGCTTCCAATTTAAAGACAGAAATCTTGCCGTCATTTTCGACTCCGACCTCCAGACCTCCTGTTTTTATGAAGCACGGAATATCACCAAAATCAAATCATTTGCATCAAGGTTCTTCACGCGTTTATCTCATCATGTCTTGATTTGACTTTTGGGAGACGTGTACAGGGAGTTGACTCCCTGAACACGTCTCCCATCTGTCCATCGCCTCCAACTCATACAAAGTGCTGCAGCTCGGCTCTTAACTGGTTTCAAAAAATGTGACCATATTCAGTGGCGTAAATATCGGCGGTGCAACCAGTGCGACGCACCGGGGCCCAAAAATCCCCTTTCCTTCACCGTGTCCACACTGAATCTGTTATATGCACTTCTGTTACGTCATGTAAACAAACCATGTAGGCTACCCATCAGCTGTGCGCTCGAGATCAGACTAGAGACGTAACCACTTATCTTCCTTCTTTTTAAACAGAAAATTAAAGACGTTTAATTATTGTGATATTTACTGGAAATTACATCAAATATAGCCAACAGCAAGTAGGAAACTTTCAGCTCTCTGGCGATCTCCATCCAGCCAGCTGCGTCCTTATTTAGGTTTTTGTAGTGAAATGAGGAGGCGTCATATAGATCATTTCAACTTCACCAATCAGCCGCTCCTGGTACATTGAGGCGATTTCAAAGCGAGCGACAGGAATAAATAGAAACAGTTGGGCATCTGACAACATTTCAGCTCAAAACGGCGTGCCATGTCGCTCGTAGCCAGGACATTCCAATAAAAAAAAGGACATGGTTCTTAAACAGTGTTGTTAATTACTTTGCGGAGCACAAGACCTGTAGGATAAACATCTAATGGGTGAGAACTGGTTTCTTTTAGTTATTATGGAGTGGGATCAGGGATTTAAATCTATAGCACTGTAATTGTTACATTGCATATGTTGGAAAATGTGCACCTACTGAAATCTGTGTCTGTGAGAACAATGGGCTGATGAGTCCAGGGCAGGTCCGGCTACTCCGGATGCTGTCCGTGGTGCTGATCTGAGGCTGGTTTGCAGGATGGGAGTTGCATGGTGAGCCTCTCCATGGTGGCATAGCAATTGTCTGCTTTGCAATTGTCTGGAGTGGTTGTGTGTGTACGTGCGTGTGTGTGCACGAGCAATTGAGCGCTAGTGTTTAAGTGTTCAAGAGCACTTGTGTTTAATGCAAAATTTGCACCAGGGCCAATCATAATTATGTTACGTTGCTGACCATATTACACCCATTTTAGCTTCTTTACATTGGCTACCTACTTTTAATCACTTTTAAGGCCCTGTATAGTTTGCACCTCTTATATCTCTGAGGGTCGTGTCTAGAAGGTAACCCCCAAGTTACGAAACACTTGCGAGATGGTTAAGGTTAGGATAGGTCGTCGGACAGCAAGTCTTGCGAGAGTTTTCAGACCTTTTCAAAACTTGGGGGTTACCTTCTAGACACGATCATCTCCGCGCTGCTCTCCCCTTATGACCAAACACGCTGTGTCTGATATCCTCACTGAAAACTAAAGGTGACAGTGCATTTGTTGTTGCCTGAGGAGATGAGGCGTGCTGAATCACTCCTTAAAACACACTGGAATGAAGCAGATTTTAATTCTTGATTCCAAGGTCTTTATATTTGGGTTTTCACTTATTTCATTGTTTGTTTTTAAATTCATTTCCATCCATGTCTTTCATTGCTTTGTTCTGTTTTATGTATTTACAGCACTTTGTAACTCTGGTACTATTACTAGTACTAATAATATATAAAAAGGAGTATTTTACTGTTGTAGTTGGCTAAGGTGCAGCTAATTGTAAGTACTTTTATAGAGCCACAACTAATGATTGTTTTCATTATAGATTACTGCTGATTATTAATAGATTGATTGATTGATTGATTGATTGATATGAGAAGGTGAAACCATGAAATGTTGGGCATATTATATTAAAAATGACTTTAAACAATTATCAAACTCGACTGTTTCAGCTGTACTTGTATATACTGTTGGGTAGTTTAATCTTTAACAAAACACCATATTTTATAAACTCTTCATATGTTCTGTATACAAAAATGTGTAAAGCAAGTCAAATACAAGTATCTAAAATGTGTACTGAAGTACAGTACTTGAGTAAATACTTAGTTCCACCACTGCATGTATGCAAACATGACAGGAATACCAACATTTACCATTTACATTTACAGGAGCTTTACGATGGGAGCTGTAGCCTACAGGTTGTTCTTCCTCTCACTTGTCTCTCATCTTCGGCTCAAACTGTCGGCTTAAAAATTCCCTTTCATCTTTTCATCCTTTGTGAAAATCGATGTCAGTCGACAGAATGAGGCAAACAGAGTTTGTTTGATTCAATGCAGCATGAGTCAACTTGTGTGTGTGTGAGGGAGAGAAATATTGGATGTATGTAAACATGTTCGTGGATGTTTCAGATACACCCAGAAAAGCTGAAGCATACAAAGTTATAGTTGTTGAAGACAAATGGAAGAGGAGGAAGAAGAAAACCCACAGGGAGCAATTTGTTAAGATTTTAGATGTACATTGCTGCAGAGCAATACCTGTTTGATTGGGTGTAAAGAAGGGCTGTAACTAACGATTATTTTCATTGTCAATAAATATGTCAATTATTTTTTGGATTAATTGATGAGATGTTTAGTCTATAAAATGTCTAAAAATGGTGAAAAATGTCAATCAGTGTTTCCCAAAGTCAAAGATGACGTCCTCAAATGTCTTGTTTTGTCCACGACTCAAAGATATTCAGTTTACTGTCATAGAGGAGTAAAGAAACCAGTAAATATTCACAGGAAATCAGAGAATTTTCACTTTTTTCCTTAAAAAAATTACCTAAACCAATTAATCAATTATCAAAATAAGTGGCGATTAATTTAATGGTTGAAATTAATCGATTAATCGTTGCAGCTCTAGTGCAAAGATATAATTCCCAGACAGACTCTGGCGTGTCTGTTGTAGGTTAACTGTGCCATCATGAAGAATATTAACAAAAGGACAAAAAGCAACAAAAAAAACTTGGTATCCCTCATGAATAATGCAGGAACCCCTCAAGCAACAGGCACCCTTCTGCCCTGATTCATCAAAATAAGACCAGCAGTGTATCAGCTGTGGCTTCTGTGAGTCTTAAATTTTGATTCTCATCAATTTCATCCTTAACCGGCTAATCTTTAAATGTCAGAGCAAGGTGACAGTGTAATGTTTTTCAACAGCTTTCAAAGGCAAAATACTTTGACAAGAGCAACGTCCTTGAATGTTCCAACTCATACAGAAGAGCACATATTTATGGAACATTGTGACATATTTGTAGGTTTCTTGTATAGCTACAGTACTCTACATAATTTATTACAGAGCAGAGTTACAAGCATTGCTTATACAGACATTAAAGGAACAACCGTAAGCAGTTCTTGGACGTCATTCAAAGGATATTTTCATAGGATGTTGTTGTGTAAAAATTAGGGCTGTCGAAGTTAACGAATAAAGCTTTAACGCAAATTTGTTTTAAGGCCACTAATTTCTTTAACGCATTAAAGCAAATCGCGATCTAAGGTTGTAGCAGGCTCAGTTTTAAAGCTACAGTGAAGATCATATGAAACTAGAAAACCTAAGGAATCCAGTGGTACCATTGGAACCATGTCAGGAAGGAGGCTAAATAGCACTCCATAGTTACGTTAGATTTTGGAGAGGAAAAACTGGCATGGCCATTTTCAAAGGGGTCCCTTGACCTCTGACCTCAAGATATTTGAATGAAAATGGGTTCTATGGGTACCCACGAGTCTCCCCTTTACAGACATGCCCACTTTATGATAATCACATGCAGTTTGGGGCAAATCATAGTCAAGTCAACACACTGACAGCTGTTGTTGCCTGTTGGGCTTGAGTTTGCCATGTCATGATTTTAGCATATTTTTTATACTAAATGCAGTACCTGTGAGGGTTTCTGGACAATATTTGTCATTGTTTTGTGTGTTAATTGATTTCCAATAATAAATATATACATACATTTGTATAAAGCAGCATATTTGCCCACTCCCATGTTGATAAGAGTAACAAACACTTGACAAATCTCCCTTTAAGGTACATTTTGAACAGATAAAGAAAATGTGTGATTAATTTGCTATTAGTCACGATTAACTGTGGACAATCATGCGATTAATCGCGATTGACAACCTTAGTATCTTGTAACAGCAAATTGTCCTTTTATGATTTAATGTAATTTACTAGTCACTAAGAGTTACTGGCATTTCTTATTCAGACAATAAAGGAACAAGTGTTAGCAGTTCTTGGCCATAATTCAAAGGATATTTTCATTGGATATTGTGTAAAAATGCATTTTACAGTACAGATGTGTAGGTGTATGAAGAGTCCACGAATTTAAATAGTGCCTGAACAAGAGGAACGGTAAACTGAAAGCTTTAAGGATTACTGGAAACACATTATCAGAGCCACTTAAATTAAAGACGTGTCCGTCAATAGAGGGGCACGTTGACTAGAACAAAAGAGGATACAGAGAGCAGGGCGGATATAAGCTTCCATTCAAGCAAAGAGGTTTGTTTTTGATAAATTAATCCATTTGCTTTCACAGCGGAGAAGTGTTAGCTCTGAATGTGTGCATCTTTCTTGTTTTGTTTACTCGGTAAGTGCAACATAATGAGAGTTAAAATGAATGGTTTGCTTCAATGTTAATTGATCGGAGTTCAGAGTTGGTGTTTCATGTATTTTAGGCTCCAGGGGCTACTGGGCAGATGGATGACATTTACTGAGCTGCATGATTTAAATCTTTAATGCTTTATAATCGTTTGGTTGTGAGCAGCAACATAGCTGTGGGTGGGCCTCGGTGGGTCTGGGTCCGACCAATCAGAAGGCTTCCTTTATTGCTTGATCATCCAGTAAACAGCAGTTGATGAAGCTGTTTTAATTATCCAACTACGACCAATAAAAATAAAACAATTCTTGTTCTTTTGCTACATGATAGGTCAGATTTTTTGAGTGGCAGTGCATTTCCCAAATAGCAGATTGCAAGCAGCCCCTCCTCTTTCACTCAGTGTTCAGCCGGTGTTTCGCTTTAACAAGTGACCGTGTTAACCAGTGTCTCTCAGCCGTATGCATCGTGGTTGCTCATGGTGACTCGTTGAACCGAAACACCTGTGTGCATTGCACAGAGGAATAGAAGCCTACTTTTCACTAGCTGATTTTAATGTAGGTTAAGATAAAAATCATGGCAAAATAAAGCAGTTTGCTTAAAGGAACAGTGTGTAGGATCTGCCGGTAACTAGCGGTGAGGTTGCAGATTACAACTTCTCCCATGTGCCAAGCGTGTAGGATTGCTACAGTGGCCGATGCAAAAACGCGAATGGCCCTCTCTAGAGCCAATTGTTGTAAGAGTAAAGTGCTTAGAGTGTGTGTGGTACATGGGAAGTGAGTGGGGAAGCTGGAGGGAGAGAGCGGCAGCCATGGGAGCGAGTAACGGGAGCAAGTAACATTATCGATTCCGGACTCCGTGGAGAGGACCTGCTCCCTATGTCGATATAAACGACTCACTCTAAGCTAACGAAAACACAACGATTCTTATTTTCAGGTGATTATACACTAAAGAAAACATACTGTACTTATTAATAATAAATTCCATTTCTGCCAATAGATCCCCCGAAATTTTACACACTCGTCCTTTACTCATCTCAACCAAGACCTTGTACTTCACCAGTTTCTCCTCAACAAGTGCCAAGTAATAACGACATTATGTGGCCCCTCGTCACCCTACCCATAACAGGCTGTACTGGTGAAAGACTATCAACTGTTGTTGTTAAAAACTGGCATCAGGGCATCATATCAGACTGAACTGTTTGTCCTGCTCCGAGCCCCGTCATCTCCTGCTGCTGGAATCATCAAAAGTAAGATCATTTACAATGTTATTGTTTATTGGGTATAGTTTGTTCGGTTGCTGCGTCTGCCATCTGTGTGTGAGTGTGTGTGTGTGTGTGTGTGTGTGTGTATGTGTATGTGTTTGTGGTTTCTGTGGCCGCCGTGCCAGGCTATGTGAAAATTACATTTTTAACGTTACTAAGTATGTTGGTGCCGGTGTACCTCGATCCATAAGCTTGATTAATGATGCTGTTGCGTCTGTGTGAATATGTAGCCGCCGTGTCAGGCTTTGTTATGCTTTTAATGTTGGTCTTGTTGGATCAAAGCTTGATTGGCCAGTTATGAGTCAGCCTATACATAGAGGCTACCAGGAATTTGACTCTCATTGTACATACGGAAATAGAAATGCAGCTAAAAACAAGGTCAACAAAGCTGAACAAGAGTAAATAAAAAAGATGAATATAATATTATATAAAAGAATACAAGGAACAACATGGCCTACAATGTGCTGGGTTGTTTTTGTAAATTGTAAACATTAATATAGTAGTGTAAATGGTGCAGAGTGCAAATATGCTGGAATAAATATGATTAATGTAACAGATTGCTTTATATACATGACATAGGTGGATATGTACAGTATGCATGTATATGTCAGGTGCCTGTAACATTACCTCTGATGATGATGTATAAGGTATGAATACACTGTGGGGCATTCAGGCAAGTATAGTTGTAGTAATAGCCTATATGGTATATAGAAAGTAGTAGATGGTTATATAAGTAGATGTTTGGTCTTGGACGGGCTTGGCCCACCTGATTTTCTCTGTGCCCACCCACACTGTGATTTCTGCCTACGCCACTGGTTGGAAGGCCAAACACATTGATTTTAGTGGATTTTTGAAGAAGTTGATTGTCCAAGAGTTTCCAACAATATCCCTCTAAAGCTCTGCTGATTGCATTGCTCCCCGTGTGAACACAGTTCAGTGTTACTGGCATCATCTTGACCTTCAGAAGTGGTTACTTCAGGCGCTAACTTCACTATATTGGTTACTTTTAGTGTCCTTCTTTCATGAGGAACTGTAGCTTCCAAACATAGAGCATAAAGCAACAAGCGATTTGGTTCATATTATCTATGTGAATGTTTCTACCATTTAATATCCAAGTTAGACTAATATTTTTAAATTCACAGAGGGAAAAATTCTATTATTGACCCAAACAAACCACATTGTGTTTTCAATGCTGAACATGTAATTCAACATTCAAATGTGTAATTTAGAAACACTTTGAGCAGGGCATAGCTGAAAAGATGTCTGAATGTGGCAAAAGATATGCAAAAATAAATATGCCCTAGGAAAGAACGGTTTTAATTGGCGAGGGAAACACTATACACACTACACTACATAGAGTCTAAACTGTTCCTACAGCAGATTAGGGAATGGTTTATGAGTGTTAACTGACAAATAGTCGGCGTAAACTGCACCATGTGCTTCCATTTTCATAGATGGAAATTCATATTTTCTCTTGGCTATTTGCTATTTGTTATTCATTATTTGGTTGTGTGTTTATATGACTAGTGATCAAGTTTAGGCATCTTTAGTTTTTCTGGAGATGAGGTTTAAGGTTATGTCGGTAGTGCTCTCTGTCATATACTATTCATCTTCAGGAAATAAAAAAGTAAAAACTGTAGCATAATGGTAAATGACTGCATTTATGTATACACAGCGCTGCACATTTTGCCTGAGTGAAGAACAAGAAGAAGAAGAGAGCAGGTTTGACATTCAGTAAAGGTGATGGACCAGACCGCCCAGTGAGGAGCGAGGTCATGGTACATGTCTGCACTCTGCACCCTGCTGGGCATCCGGGACACCCAGGACTAGAGGTCGGATCTCTGGCTGTGCAGGTTGTCATTAGGATGCAGACAGACACACGTTCCCCACATGGACAGAAGCAATAACATTAAAACGGAATCTACCGCTCACTGGTCTTCATTTTCTGATGGTACAAACCGGTTAGAAGAAAACTAGTGAAATAGCTGCTGCTACAGATGCTGAATAGACATAAAGAGATGAACTGGAGCTTGGCGATGAGGTGGCGGACATCTCTACTTGTCAGGATTTTGTATGCGTCTCTCCTGAATAATCCAATATTTATGAATAATCAAATCACACCCATCATATTCACTCACTTAAAGCTACAGTGGGTAGGAATTGAGCAAATATGAATAAAAAGAAATTATAAAATGGTCACTATATCCTGACAGTAGTGCATGAGACAGGTAATCTGTCCTTCGGTGCTCCTAATGGCATCTGCAAGATTTCACAGCCCGGAGGAAAACAACCAATCAGAGCTGGAGTCTGCTGTCTCTGAGCAGCTGTCAATCACTCGCGAACTCCGTTCAAACGGTCAAACTAGGCAGCGCTGATCAAATATGAATCAATATTCTGTTAATGTAATGCCTATTTCTCACCTCAAATGTTTTCAGAAACATCTTGTAGTGTACTGTTTAACTGTAAAATGAGAAAGTTTGTGACCCGACAGCCACGTTGAGATCAAGTTGAGGAAATACCAAGCACCGCCCACCAGCCGGAGCACAAACTTCCTCATTTTACAACTAAACAGTACACTACAAGATGTTTCTGAAAACATTTGAGGTGAGAAATAGACATTACAGTAACAGAATATTGATTCATATTTGATCAGTGCTGCCTAGTTTGACCGTTTGATTGGAGTTCGGGAGTGATTGACAGCTGCCTTTGTTGAATGAACAGCCAATAGGAACGCTCTCTCTCTCTGAAATGACCTGTGATTGGTCAAAGTCTCCCGTCATGGGCTAGATTTTTTAAAGCCTGAAAGCAGAGCCATGAGGAGGTACAGAAGTCTAGTTTTCTCTCAGAACACTTGAATTACAATATGCTGAAAGGTAATTATGGCATTTTTGCCCAATGATGCCAAAAACGTTCTGCCTACTGAAGCTTTAAACATATTCACACAGCAGGAGCCTCCTAGCGTTATACCACAGCTTCCCACCAGCTGTTCAATGCCTTGCTCAGAGACACTACACTATGATGGCAGATTGTCTAGTCTTTCCACAGACAGAAGCCTTCAAATTAAAAGTTCATTTCTGCAACCAGCAGACTGTCCCCTTAATGGATATACAGTGATATCTGACATTATGGAAAAACACAATTAAAAAGGGAAATAAAAGATGTGCAATATTTGCTCACTGCTGCCACAGAAAAAAATATCTACTGCAAAAAAATAATAATACAGCAAATGAAAAAAAAAAAAAACACTGATTGATGGTTTAATCGGGATTGCCTCTGCATACTAAATCACCTAAATCAAATGTATTTTTCCTATCTTAAGAAAGTTATCTGTGGGTTGCTAATTGGAAATGGGGATGCTGCATTTACTGGCAAAAGGCTGAATTAATTACACATCAAAGGTTTAATTGGGTTGCTGCAGTAACTGTAAGTAAGTAATCCTATAGCCTGAAGCCATTAAAAAAAAAATACCTTGCAGTTTACAGCAGCAGCAGCCTATTGTTGAAGTAATTATTGCACTATATGTTGACGCAGTTCTCCTCCTTTGTCAAGCAAAGCACATGCACAGCCACAGCAGTGCATGAGATCTACTGATAAAAATATTGCCAAGAGAAATTACTGTGTGTATCAAGTAGATAATTGGGTTTGGACCACGTGGAATAACGCGAGATTACGCACATGGAGCAATAACGTTTAAAGGATTGCTTTAGAAAGTTGTTTTTCTCTCTTACCTTGTGTCTGCTCCTCAATGCTCCTCTCTGCTGCTGCTGTGATGATGATGACCGCAACAAAAGGTGCGTCAGTGGGTTTTAATTTTGCAGAAGCTTGAAGGGAGGGAGTTCTTCTTATTGTCGCATACTGGAGGTGTAATCTCGTGGATTTTGGGTTGTTTTTTTGAAGGCGTATTGTTTCTGCTGTCCCTGTTCAGCAGCCTGCTGGAGGCAGCAGAGTGGAGAGGTGAGCTCAGCCAGATCCTCGGTGCAGATCCGATGCTCGAGTCTCTCTTTTCCTTTCTTTTAAATCGAACATGCTGACTCTGTCATGTGACCAAACCTACCGTCCAATGCGATCCTTACTACTCCTCCAAACACACACACACACACACACACACATGCAGTACACACCCACCAAATAATGCTGCAGTTTACTATGCAGCTTCTAACAGCTGGGGAGAAAACATACAAGCTCACCGTGTATATTGTGTGTAAAACTGTGAATGCATTGCAAGCAAAAGAGTGTTTGGAGTAATTCTGAGGGATTTTTTTATTTTCACACTATTTACTATCAGCTAATAAAACAGCTGAGAGTGTTTGCTGATACTCCTCCAAACACACACACACACACACATACAGTACACACCCACCAAATAATGCTGCAGCTTACTGCTGCAGCTTCTAACAGCTGAGGAGAAAACATACAAGCTCACCCTGCAATCAGGTAGTACGTATCGTGGGACACTTTTTTTAAAGTCACATGCATTGAAATTCATGGATTTGGTCAAATTTAAAACCGCAATAATTATGTTCAAAGCAAGACATAATTCACTTCCGGGCAATATGCAGAAAATGTTTTGTGACAGGGAGGGGGGTTATAATTTAAGAGGAAAATTTAATTTTAAAAAGCATTGTGTTCGTACACCAAAGAAGAGTATGTGTATTTGAGTCTGTGGGTGGATTTGTGGAATGGGTTGGGTGATGGGTTGAAGCGGAACACAAATATAAATCACTTTAAAAGCTATACAAAAAAGATATTTTTGGGAGGTATATGGTTGAGGAAGAGTTGTGATAAGGGTTGCGTTAAGGGTTGTTTATATCTACTTTTTAACTCCAGATGGATATGTGGGTTGTAAATAAACTTGGGATGCTGTTCATGTATTTAATTTGGGATGTTAATAAATCTGGGATAGTTTATATATTATATTATATTATCATTCTATGATATATGAGTTATTAGAGGAGAAGTGAGAAAGAGGTAGGGAAATATAAGTTTTACTTCTAACTACTCCTTTTCGGACACTATTACTCTTGTTTTGTTTGTTATTATTTTGTATCTGTTTTTATTTATTTTTATGTTCGAAATAAAGTCTTTCATTCATTCATTCATTCATTCATACCGTGCGTAAAATTTTGAATGCATTGCAAGCAAAAGAGTGTTTGGAATAATTCTGAGTGATTTTTTTATTTTCACACTATTTACTATCACCTAATAAAACAGCTGATAGTGTTTACTGATTTAGAGAACGAACCAGCCAAAAGCTGAAAATCTCATTAATTCAAGTTCATACGTTGGTATTTTTTGGGCACTTTCCCTCCATCCAGTAGTACATCTGCTGGATGTGACCCGCCTGCCTTCCACACACCATCCTCCTTTTAGAGCCTCATCCATCTCTCGTGTCATTCCGTGTCCATCAGCGATTCGTGTTTGGCTGTATTCCGCCTCCGGCGGCACTGCTGATGTGAGGGATTTGATGTCTATGGTTGTGTGAAGCTGCATGAATCCAGCCGGGGGAATTATGGATCCCACCAGGGTAATTGATAAGGGCGCTGCGCTGCTCCTGATCCACCAAAGCATGAGAGTTAGATGTAGATATAAGATTGGGTATGTTTGAGAATGAGCCTTATGAGATGGTTGTGTTTACATAAAAAAAGTTCAAAATAGTGAATTTTAGTGTAAAAAAAATTATTCTTCAACAGGTGCTGGACCGGTCCACCACTGAAATATCTCAACAACTGTTGAATGGATTGTAATGAAACTTTGTCCAGACCTTTGTGATCCCCAGAGAATGAAGAATATGGACATTAGTGGTCCCCTGACCTTCCTCTTGTGGTTTTGAGCGAAATGTTTCAACAACTATTGGATGGATTGTCATGAAATTTGGTTCTGACATTCATGTCCCCCTCTTGTTTGGTGATCCCCGGACTTTTCATCTATAGCGCCATCATCAGCTCAAACCATCGCTGTGTCTAACATGACTAAAGATTCTTGTTTGCCTATGTTTAGGGTCAAAGATGGTTGGGGTTAGTCTGGTCTTGGTGGGTTCAGGGTATCCAGGAAGAACTTCCATCTCCTCCTGTACAAACGCGTCCAGTCACTGCCCAGCCTCTTGTCCACCTAGAGTGTGCCCAGACTTGTTATTAGTGAAATATTGATGGTTCAAAGCCCTGACGGCAGCTTCAAGAGGATGCATCGCTCATTCCACCACACAATAAGAAAGTGTTGGATAAAAACCAACAACAAACTGATACGTATCCCCCGTTGGTCAGTGGGTGGGGCTAGAGGAAAGTTAAAGAAGTGTGTAAAATAGGAACGGTTCTGACCTGGAGAGAATAAATATGTCTATGATCGGATACACCAGATCGGTATTGGTGCCGACTATCTGCCATGACGTGACCAATCCACATTAAATACAGTGTCTTTGGCAAAGTCACTATATGGTAAATGGTAAATGGACTTGTATTTGTATAGCGCCTTTCTAGTCTTCCGACCACTCAAAGCGCTTTACATGTCAGCATTCACCCATTCACACACACATTCAGACACTGATGGCAGAGGCTGCCATACAAGGATCTAATCTATATACTCATTCACACACCGATGGCACAGCCTTCAGGAGCAATTTCGTGTCTTGCTCAAGGACACTTCAATATGTGAGTGGAGAAGCCGGGGATCGAAACACTGACCTTCCAATTGGAGGGCGACCCGCTCTACATCTGAGCCACAGCCGCCCCTCTACTATAAAATTCAATGTTTCTGCTTTCAGTTCAATATTCATTCATGTTGTTTAAATGGTCCCATCCACACAGTGAGGTTTATAGATTTTACATTTGGGGAAAAGAGAGCACTGATATCGGATTTGTTCTCTCTATCAGCAGATAAACTGAGTTTCGGGATCATAATCGATAGGATAAAAAAGGAGGGATAAAAAAGTAAAACATTTATGGTGGTACTAGACCAAAGGCCACTGGATCACCAAAATCATTAGCAATCATCCTCTTAAATGATGTACATTCACAGTACATTTCACAGTGATGTTGCTAGTATTTGTTGAAATATTATGCTCTGGACCAGAGTTGGACAGATGGAGGGAGGCTGACCTCACCATCCTGAAGGCCTTCACAACAGACGAATGAAAATGCTGGAACTAAAGAAAATGTGTTCCACAAAATTGTGGAGAGTGAGACTGCCCTTTGTTGGTTGAAACCAGGCGGCAACCGGGTCTGAAAAGTGAAGCCAATCCTGAAGTGCCTTAAACTTGCATTCTTTCTGATAGCCAGCAGGGGGCGACTCCTCTGGTTGCAAAAAGCAGTCTGATTGTATAGAAGTCTATGAGAAAATGAGCCTACTTCTCACTTGATTTATTACCTCAGTAAACATTGTAAACATGAGTTTATGGTCTCAATCACTAGTTTCAAGTTTTCTTCTATACAGCATGATGTTCATTTAGTGAATTATGGTCCAATTTAGAGTCAAATAGACCATAAAGCAGGGGATGCTTTAGGGCGTGGCTACCTTGTGATTGACAAGTCGCTACCACGGCGTTTCCAGTCTAGGAGTTTTGATCACCTACAAATGTCTTATTCAGTGTTTGGTTGTACTTAGCTCCACCCTCTTTTGTCACTTCTGGTTGCAAAAAAAACAAGATGGCGACAGCCAAAAACCAAGACGGTGACGGCCAAAATGCCGAACTCGAGGCTTCAAAACGGCAGTCCACAAAACCAATTGGTTACGTCACGGTGACTACGTCCACTTCGGTTGAAAACCACGACATGAGAGGAGTATTTTAGTGTTTTATCAGTTGTTGTTTCTCATGACAGTCATCAACATCTCTGCATCAGCCACAAAACACCAACATGTGGTACCTCAGACACAATCTTCGTTTTCTTTCACAGCAAAACCTTGTCACGGAAACAGTCACTCCTGTCGAGTCACACCAGTCGCTCACATCTATTTTTTAAAAGACGAATTAAAAGCCAGAAAGACTTGAGAGGAAATCCTCTTTTGACTGTCTCTTCTATAATACATGCCAAGCGGCCTGCAGCCGTTGAGCATCTCTTGTGTAACAGCATTATTTTGATGCATTTTAATGAAGAGCGTATTACCTCAGCCCCCAAACCTCACTGTTTGTGGACCACGTCGGCTGCTTTATGAAGCCTGGAGGCCTTCTTTGTAAACTCCCAAACCAGTTTTAGGGAGGTTATTGTCTCGCTCTTCAGTGTATAGATTGCACGCTTTAGGCTGCATCCAGACTGCCCCATTTAATGCACTGCTGTCTGTGTGAAAGAGACGAGATCCTTATAAATTGCTGCAGAAATCTCTGGACCGTGAATTTAATGGCTCTGAGGACGTTTGTGTTTTTGTGTATGTGTAGGATTTCAGACAAGATGTGGCACCATACTGTGCCCATAGTGTTGCAACTGCATCTTTCTTCTTTTTTTATCTATTTCTAGGTATTCGTTCCCATTTGCTGTTCTTATCTCGTCTCTCATCTGAGCCTTTGGCGCCTGTTCATTTGTCTGTCTTCATTTTCTTGTTGGCTCCTACAGTTTTTTGTCACCGTCCTTCGCAGCTAAATCAATACACATCCACGTACACAGCAGCAGCAGATCATCTCAGCTTGTCTTTCTCCTCCAGGACTTTCTGAACACCTTTAGAAATTACATTAATTCACCTCCACTTCTTGATCACGGCGTCTTTTCTGAGCAAGGACATTGCGCATCTTTCGATGAGGTGTTCTGAAAGCAAGGACCCAGTAAAGGTGCATACATATATTTCTCCTTCCTCCCACACTCTGACCTCCTAACCTTGAGCCATCTGTTTTACACTTCTGTAGGTCTGTAAGTCCTCAAGCAATTGATGCACAAAAAACGAAAGCAGCAACCATATTTGTTGGTTCCGACTTCTTAAATGTGAGGATTTGATGCTTTTATTTGTCAAAAGAAAACAGAATTCAAGGGACATCAAGGAGCGGTTTAAGAACAGTCAAGAATAACTGCATCACTGCAATAAGTTACTTTGACAAAACAATAATGGCCACAAACTGTTCCCTGTTCACTGTTTATTGTTGCACGATACAAAACATAAAGATTTAATATAACAAGTCTGAACAAAAACAGGTGAAAACAACAAGGAAAGAATAATTCAGTAACAACAGATGTGCAGGTAGGGCTTATCATTGTGTTTATATTTTTATTAGGGCTGTCAATTGATTAAAATATTGAATCGCACGATTTTCCATAGTTAATCGTGATTAATCGCAAATTAATTGCACACTTTTTATCTGTTCAAAATGTACCTTAAAGGGAGATTTGCAAATATGCTTGCTTTATGCAAATGTATGTATATATTTATTATTGGAAATCAATTCAACACCAAACAATGACAAATATTGTCCAGAAACCCTCACAGGTACTACATTTAGCATAAAAAATATGCTCAAATCATAATCATCTCAAACTGCATGTGATTATCATAAAGTGGGCATGTCTGTAAAGGGGAGACTCGTGGGTACCCATAGAACCCATTTTCATTCAGATGTCTTGAGGTCAGAGGTCAAGGGACCCCTTTGAAAATGGCCATGCCAGTTTTTCCTCACCAGAATTTAGCGTAAGTTTGGAGCATTATTTAGCCTTCTTCGGGACAAATACGTCATGGTTGGTACAAATGGATTCCATTGGTTTTTCTAGTTTTATATGATACCAGTATCTCCACACTACCTGTGGAGCCCGCTACAACCTAAAAAATGCAAGTTGCGTTAATGCGTTAAAGAAATTAGTGGCGTTAAAACAAATTTATTATAGCCCTAATTTGTATGTTTTCTACGCTGCCATGCTACAAAAATAATTTACTCTTGTGGGACTATAAAGATCTGAACTGAATTCATAGGAGGTGGACAAAATAATGTGAACTAAATATGATGTAATTCAATATCCCACAATGATACTACCATTGTGAAGTTTACATTGTTCAGCTTTCGTGGAGACCACCCCCTCAAGAGAGAGGTCAATCATGTTCGTACTGTATGAAGTCCTATTGGTCTGAGCCCAAATATATAATGGATATTGACTTTTTGGAACACCTAAAGCCCATTGAAAGCAATTCAGTCACCTCTTCTGACTCAAGGAAGGTTTATTAGATTTCTGTGGCCTGGGAAAATTCAATTTCAGAAATCATAGTGCGACATTCAGAGCACAGGCCATGTTCATGGATGAATGTCATTCTGGTGGAAGTTGCCGAATGAGAAAAACACTCACAATAATGGTCCAGTTAGTATTGAGTTTAAAGGTGCTGAATTTGAAATTCAGAGCATAAATATAGCAGCAAACAACTATTTGCCACGTAAAGATATACAGTAGAGGAGTAATGTCTACCTGAACGGAGATTGAAGGCGCTCTCCTTCTGTGTGTGTTGTAATCAGAGCTTCTCTGTGCTTTGAGAAGCCGGGCGCGCCTGCCTTTTAGTGCATGTGAGTCTCTCTGTTTTACCCCACCGGCTAGCTAATGGCCGCCGCTCTGCATTGCGCCGTTAGCACCATTAGCTGCTAGCCGCTGGCTCAGCCGTCGCCATGTTGAGAGCCGTGTGGAGGCAATAGAAATGCTCTGAATTCCATATTGCACCTTTAACCGCACTTACGTCTGATTTAAACATGACATTATGAGTTGTCATTATAAGTTTGCCCTTTGTGACGTGTTATATCGATTCTAAGACAATCTTGTATAATTTAAGGAATTGGATGTAATTTAATGGTAATTGTCTATTTATCACCTCAGGTTATAATACTAAGAAACTCTAATGGCAAAAGATCATTAGCATTATGGGTTTCTTCTTCTAATGTTATTGAGGGTTGCTTGTCCCAGCTGACTCAGAGTCAATTTAAAATTTCCAATCTTATGATCACAATATAGTAAAGTATAATCGTCATGTACCCATCTTTATACTGTATGAAACAGGGATTACTAGCTGTGCAGTGTTGTCTGTGAGGCTGTGAAGACTAGTCAGGCAGAGTGAAGTGTTGAAATCAGTGAACAATCTGCAGAGCGGGCTGAGCGAGGACACAGTCTGCCTGTCGGGAGAAGGGCATCAAGGCTGCCTAATAGATCATATTCATATTCATTATTCAGACCTTGGCTCCACACTGCACAGAAATTTTGCAGGGAAATGTCAACATCATGTGCCAGTAACGAGCTGCATGCGCTGTCATTTCATTTTAGAGATAGCGCTTATGAAACAGGTGAGTTTTTTTTGGTTTAGTGTCATGTAGAACAAGGAGTTTTTCCACACGTTTGCAATCTGATCTAGAGAATTTTTACAGATCTAAGATCATTATTTAATACATTTTAATACATATTGGATCAGACAATTACCTTAGTTTCAAGTGTAACATTTTACATATTGCTGCTTGAATGTGGAAAGTTGAAAAGAAAAGTTAAAGAAAAAGTTTGACATTTTGTAAAATTCAGTTATTTGCTTTCTTGCAGGTGAAGCCAGGATAAATCACACACAAAACGTAAAATGCAAATTTTGTGGGATCTTTATTGTTCCTCCCATTTTTAGTCTTTAAAATAAAAGTAAATAAGAGCTTGGCTTCCACTGAAGCAACGGTTTTCAGTTTACCAAAACAAACAGGAGTTGTTTGAATAAAAATATCAATCTTGTACTATATTTCAGTACCTATATTGCACAAATACGGCAGGTATCTGGCACAAATACCGTAGTTATATTACACAAATACGGCAGTGGCCCCTCTAGCTGAAGAGAAAAACAGAAAACTATTCACAACACTGCCCTGTAAAATCACTATACAGTACTTGTGGTAACCTATCAAACTTCACTTTACAAAGGAAACAAAATGTGTCCATACTGCTAGACACATTAGACAAATAAAAATACAAAGCATGAACTCAGAAATAATCATCAGTTTCCTATACTTATGCAAACCAAGCTCCGGTAGCACACGTTAGGTTTTTGATCCAACCACATCGGCAATCCTAGACTCAACAATTACACAAAATGTGGATTTATAAGTACATCAGATATCACTGAACTAACAAATTGATGCATTGTGCTAAATAATCCTTAAACAACATGTAAATATTCATTAATCTCAGGGAAATAGTGTGATATATTTACTTCCTATATTTTCCCAGCGCCCTTTGACCTCTCAGAAAGTGCACGCCAAAGTATGTAACAGACCCGCCTGTCCACCAGAGGAGCATGTCAGTGTCACGTTTTGCCTTGCTGAGGCATGAATATTACATGCGTGTATGAAGGTGCAGTACCAGCAGGGGGCCACAATATCAGGTTTAGGACAAACGTCATGGTTGGTCTTAAAATATGTACGTAAACTAAGTAAAATACCAGCCCATTCCCAGGGCGTCAAATACCGACGCTTTGTCACGGCCGTCGGCGTTTGTTAAAAAGACTTTATAACCTACACTTAACTTAGATTATTATGGCCTTGTTTGGGAGTATTATTTAGACTGGACCATAGAACTTCTAGCTGGTACGCACATTAAAACACCAGGATCCAAGAGCCTTTCTTTTCATCTAACTGATGAGTAAGTGAATACGTTTAATCCTAAAGAAGATTTGAATGCACTTGCAAGTGGTAGGCCTATAGGTAAAAACATTTGTGGATTTATGAGGAGGCTATTTCTCCAGTATCGGACATGAAGCTTACACCTTACCTCACAGAGGCTGCAGTCAATTCACATTTTAAAGATGTCCCACACTAAGAGCACCATAATCAGTTCATTTCAGCGAGCTGCGCTGTATCTAACGAGGACAAATCCTCTAATCCAGGTAAAACAGATGCGAGTGGGCGTCATGATTCTCCATAAGTCAAGTCCAGGCTCTCCTGTTAACCAGAGGATATTATGTCCCACTCTGCACGGGTAGCGTCAGTATAAATAGACCCTCTACATGAGTCAGGATGCACTTGCATTTCAGAGTGAGAGACAGCGTGACCCCGGAGGATGGCGAACGCCGATCTGCTGGGTGTGATTGTCATGCGCTGGCTTTTCAATAGTCGTAGCTATAGAGCAGCACGACCGTCTCTCTGCGTGTGTTATGTCGCCCCATTTCAGAGCCATTGTGTCTGAAATTACATGTTTGATGATGGATGTTTTATTGCCATACCACACTCTCATTGGAAAATATCCTTTTAAAAATCCTTTCCATTTCATAAATCAAAAGTAATTAATCGTTCTTCCTGTTATTGGTGCCAGCATGTGTAGTGCAATTGACTTTCCTCTCTACATGAGTCACCATTTATCCACATATATGAGAGTGGGAGACTGCACACCGCTGTAGGAGGACTGATGACAACATTTTATGTGTGCTGGCTTTTTCAATAAGCACCGGCTGGTGCAGTAATACAGTCTCCCTCCCTGCATGTGCTTCCATTATTTTATTTTGTTATCTGCTGCTGATGCAATTCAGACATCCATTGTAACTGTAAGAGAAGCCCTTTTTACAGTTTTGCAAGAGCTCAACTCATCTGTGGATCTGTTGTACTCTCTGGTGCATGAGATGGTTGTCTACTCTTTGAACAAAAAGATTCATTTTCAGAACTGCTTTCACTCTGCTTTGAATGTAAATGGAAATTATATTTATCTGGGGTGAAATTCATCATTTGCTGTTTTTCTTTCTACCTCAGTGGTGCTTTATGCAGCGATTTCTTTTTTCCACATGATGTTGTAAGGGTGTGATTGGCCTCTGCTGAGATGCAAATTGATTTGTCTGCGAAGGTTCTTTAAGCTCCACATGATCCTAACATGTGGGTGATGCTTTTTAGGATAGATGGCGGACAACAAAAGAGGCGGAGAAATCACGTAGGAGGAATGTGTACTTGAAAACATGATACAATAACATGCTCACGGCAAAAGCTCCTGAAAAAGAAGGTTATCTGCACCGCTACATCCTCTGATCTGTTCAGGATTCTCAGGTACAATTTGAATCAGGGCTGGAAGATGTGTTCATCCAAAGGGAGCGCAGTTACAAAACACCTGTACTCTCCGCTGTCTCCACTTGAAACGTGACTTGCATAAAATGACTTGTGAGCATCTCTGCTTTTTAGTTCATGAAAGTATACTTTACATACTTTAACTTATAGTACTTAGCCAATGATTTATGTATTGCATAAAGAGACTGGCTCCTTTTGCTATTTGACTTGATGATTTGTGATGAGATTAAAAAAAAAAAATAAGATGTGTTGTTCTCGCATCCCTCTACGGTGAGCGGATAATCCAAAAAACTTGATGAACTGAAGTAAATTCATATCAAAACATCCTTTTACAAACTCTTACACACTTTAATAGGCTACTCTATCAAAAAGTAAGCACAACTACAAGCCAAGTATTCTTTTCTGTAGGCCTATAAGGCAAGAATACTTAATTATACTTTTCTTAAGTATATATTGATCAAAAGATTAAGTAAGTTGGCCTATTAGCCAAGTATACTTAGACTTTTCTGTATACTCGCTAGTATAAGCCAAGTTTACTTAGACTTTTCTTCTTCTTTTTTTTGCTATAATAACATATTACAGTACATTACAAGACAGCACAGTATAAAAATGTTTCTTTAGGGTTGATGTGAGTTGTTCTAAGTTAAAGTGGTCGGTTAGCAGATTGAGCCATGGTTTACTGATAATTTTGTTCTGTCTTTCCAGTTGAGTAATATGGTTTTCTCGGCCACGGTTAATGCAACTAGTATGAATGAACTTCAGACTTTGACTTTTCTGTATACTTGTCAGTATAAGCCAAGTATACTTAGACTTTTCTGTATACTCGTCAGTATAAGCCAAGCCAAGTATACTTAACCATACTTTTGTCTCTGATAAGTACATAAAAAGTAAACTGAAAGTATACTCTCTTATTTTAAGTTCAAAAGAAGTATACTGATAGCACACTTGAATAAACTTAATTTTACTAAGAGTCCTGATTTTAGTAGATTAATAAGATTTTCTAAGGTGTGTTATCTCCACTTGTCTTCAGTGCCAAAGAAGCACCTTTATCCTTTTCTCCGGAGGCAGCACGGTTGGGCGATCTGCGTCACAAGCTCCATTGAGCCCGGGATCAATATAACCCAGTTTAATCTCAGTGTTGGCGTAATAACCCAGAGAATTACAGTTGGATGCCGATGAGAGAAGAGCGTCCACCAGATCTGTGGAAAACAGGTGGGAGGAGGGAGAGAGTGGGTAGGAAGGCGTGCATGCGCATTGTTTGTTGGGATAAGAAGTTCAGTGGTGAGTTACAGGCTGGTTGTCGTCCGTAAAGAAAGATCGAGTGAAGACAGTGGAACTGAAACTACACAAGGCACCATAACTCTGCCTAATCTTGCAATAAATTATTTGCACAGAGACCAATTTCAATTCAGAATTTAATTCACTCACCGCCTACTGCGGAGCCCATAAGTCCACTGCAGGTCGGCTCCAAGGTTTTTCACTAAGAGAAAAACAAAATGTCTATTTTACTGCTTCTGTGGCTTCTAATCTGCAGTTTATTTCAACAACTACCTCCAGGCTGCAGCATCGGGTCCGTCCTCGGTGCTCCTGTAACTGCCGGCCTCACATAATACACACGTGTGACGAGTCGATAGGTTCATCTATCAAGTTGGATTATTTGCGGGGATCATCCATCACACATGTACCGCAGGACTTATTGATCCGGTGAGACAACATGGGTCAGGCAAGACACCGCTGGTTTTTATGGACAATTGGAGGCAGAGGCGGGGGAGGTGTCAGACGTTATAGTGTCAGAGATAACACAAGGTAAACCTCCTTTGTCAAGCCTTTCCAGGCAACCGTGTGCAACATGCTCGATAAAGGCACTGAAAACCTATTGAACCAACCAGCTTCATACCATGAGCAATGGGTTCCTACATAAACACACCGTTTCCAGACAAATTTAGAATCTAGTTTTCAAGTCAGCAAACTGACACACTGACAGCTGTTGTTGTCTATTGGGCTTGAGTTTGCCATGTTATGATTTTAGCATCATTGTTATGCTAAATGCAGCACCTGTGAGATTTCTATTGTTTTGTGTTGTTAATTGATTTCCAATAATAAATATATACATACATTCCCATAAAGCAAGCATATTTGCCCACTCCCATGATGATAAGAGTATTAAATACTTGACAAATCTCCCTTTTGAACAGATAAAAATTGTGCGATTAATCAAGATTAATAATGAACAATCATGCGCGATTAAATATTTTAATCGATTAACAGCCCTAGTGACGTCATTTCAATCAAAATCTGACGACAATTGTGGAGTTTTAAATGTATGTTGTCAATCAAATCTGATCATACCACAGACACACAGTCATGATGAAGCAGATTAGCTGAGTTTTTAAGTATTATTTCTATTATAAGTATTATTCTGATATAACTGATGCTATTGCAGCATCTACGCTGACCTCTTCAGGAGCCGCTATTGTTGTTCAGAACAAACAGTCGCCTCTCCGTGTCGTCAAGCACACCTAAGCCACGCCCGTAGCTACCAGTAGCTCCTCACAGGACGCTGATTGGTCCGTGCCATGGCTTGCTGGATACAACGCATTACTTGAAGCCTTCAAGTTTGTGTGATTTCGTGAATAGCCTCCAGCCATATGTGGCAGTCAATAAGACTAAATGGCTATGGATGATGTTAATTTGGGTTCCTTTCAGACTTAGTTTAATGCACATTATTAAATAGAAGTAAACAGTTTAATGACAGATCAGACAGTATACTGTCCCAAAGGAGCCAAACAGAAACGCTGAAGACGATTCACTCGTTTCTACAGAGTATTTAAGCGCGTCGCCTTATCCTCCCTCCAATTCACTTTGCATATATCAGCCGACAGCACAAGCTTGTTTGTGTGTGTATGTGTGTGTGTTTTCGTGTGAGACACTTTGCACAATTTAAAAGAGAAGGGAATGTGCTTTGCAGTGCAGCTGATTTAGTGAGTATTGGTAATTACGTTGGAAAGGGACCTTGGCTAATTACAGCTTTCTTTCTTGGTTCCTGTTTTTTTTTTAATGAGATGCAAAGAACATTATTGTGTGTGTGAGAGAGAGAGACTGCGATATGTAGGTTTATTATGTAGTCAGTTAAATGTGTAGCTCCACATAACCACATCTGAAATACGCAAGACACAGGACAAAAGCAAAGGTTTATAAGAATTAAGAAATGAATGTAAATTAATAATCTATCAATCCATCCGTCCGTCCATCCGTCCATCCATCTCAGTGTCTTGAAATCTCCCTGAACATTTGAGTTTTCAGAAACTTTGCTTAGCTCGCAATTCATTTTGCATCATATTTGCATTTTTTAGCATTTATAGCTGATGCTCTCATCCAAAGCAGCTTACACTGAGGGAACCAGCAGAATACATTTTCTAAACTTCCTAGCGTGCCATCCACTACTCCTCCCACTAGCGTGGTGCAGGTTAATTATACTTTACACAAGTTCAAGGGTTGAATTTAAGCAGCTGCATCAAGTTTGTCACGGTGACAGAAAATGAGTGTCTTCATTCAGGTGATTTCCCAACAGTCACCTCGGGAACCTGAAGTTCCAGTGTGGTCTTTTCCGCCGCACCGGTGCATTCGCAGCGCTGGCTGAGCTGTGCTACAAGCCCACTGTGGGTCCCCTGGGATGGAGGCTGGTGGGGTGGAGGATGGGAATCCGGGGCTCGCTGTGGCAGAGCTGCTGAATTATTCATGTCTCCCCACCATGCCTTCCTCCATTCCTCTCTGCAGTGCATCACTGAGACCTCCACAACAGTGTGAGTGAAAGATCCCTGACTCTCTCCTTCACTAAATCTTAAATGGGGTGCTCTTTCTTGGTTTTCGCAGAAATTTATATGGAAGCAGCTACAAGATACAGCCATCATGATACCCCAAGGTATTACAGGTGCTGAAACTGGGCTGAATTTACACCAAAACTTTAGCAAAAAGAACAGCCCAGAGGCTATTTTACTTTCCTCATTATGAAAGTAGAGCACAGATCTGTGTTTAAAGTTTTAAAGGAAAGATGAACAACACCACCACTGAAATCTATATGTTTTGCAGGAACACGCGCCGCGAGCAGACACATACTGCACACATCCATCACATGCACGTACACGAGTCTATGTGCAAACAAACAACGTGGCGAAGGGGGTAGTGTTAAACAGCGGCCAAGCTATCCTTTGTATAAATAGGAGGCTCTAAATTTGTCTGACCTTAGATAGTGTGGAGAAAATGGATCTGCTTGAGGGAACACTTGTACTTGTTACTTCCCATCAGCCTCCTTCAAAATGTCAAACTTGCTTTTCACCTCGCAGACACAAAGCCTCAACTGTACATCTCCACCAGCTCAGTATTAGGCCGGCTAATGAGAATTAGTTCTGCTCTTCATTAGTATTCACCAGAGTCCCAGGGAGGCAGGCCTGTCTTGTTAGACAGACTCACCACAGGCCACTGTTTCTCATGCTGACTTCTCCTGGGGGGTTAAGTAGATAGATAGAATTATAATGTATTATCATGCTGTTCGTTTCCCTTTTCCCGTTTCCCGTTTCCAGTCAATGTTGGGTTTTTTTTTTAACCATGACCATGATTTCTCCTTAACATTAATTGCATGGCTATTATTGTAACCGTCAAGATGAAAGCCCTCTAACCTTAATGAATAAGTTCATATTTACCCCAAATCATGATATTTTCCGAAACCTAACCAAGTCACTTTTGAGCCTAAATCTTAACCACAGCGTTGTCACATCATGAAATCCATCCATCCATCCATTATCTGTAACCGCTTATCCCATCCGGGGTCGCAGGGGGGCTGGAGCCGATCCCAGCTGACATTGGGTGAAGGTGGGGTACACCCTGGACAGGTCGCCAGTCTATCAAAGGGCAGACACATAGAGACAGACAACCATTCACGCTCACATTCACACCTACGGGCAATTTAGAATCAACTATGAACCTAACCTGCACGTCTTTGGACTGTGGGAGGAAGCCGGAGAACCCGGAGAAAATTCACGCTAACACAGGGAGAACATGCAAACTCCACACAGAAAAGGGCCCCAAGCCAGGTTTGAACCTGCGACCCTCTTGCTGTGAGGACGTTATGAGATGGATTTATTTTTTGGAAAGGTTTTGGAAAGAACCGGCAGATGATGTTGTCCTGCTGATAGAAGCTTCAGATCAGAAAACGCCTCTATGTGTCGTTCTAAAAATTAGTTACAGACGACATATTTTGTCTTTTAATTTGGAGGACTTGTTGGAGAATACACCTTAAAAAATTAAAACTATGTTTATGTATGTAAGAATATGTTGTGATGACCAATCAATATATCAAATGTTCTAAAAAAAAAGAAGAAAAATCAGGTATCTGTGCTGTCGCAGGGCTTTAATTAAGTGAGTTCATTGAGTGAGTACTAACAATAGCCTTATGTTCGTTGTTTACGTTTATGATGATAATTTTGGGGGAGTCACTTTGGAGGGATGTTTGAATGGACCAAGCCCTCAGGAAGAGCGCCGGGCTCTGAAGCAAATTTTCAGAGCGGCCAAACGGCGGTACAACAACTTTGTGTACGTCACGTGATGCCATTGGGTCCAAAAATACTTTTTCCCATAGATTCAGCAACTTTTGGAGCTAGTGCTGCTAGCTACTTTCATTGGAAAAGAGTTGGCAACACTGAGCTTGGTTTTTAAAATCTAGCTTACACGACTTACTGGTTTCTCCAATGTTACCCAAGCTTTAAAGGGTATTTATCAACCTGGACCCTATTTTTCCATGTTTTCGTGTCTAAGTGATTAATGGGGACAACAATTTTTGAAATTGGTCCAATATTGAGGGAATAATAATAACAATCAGAGCCTGTCATGGCCAAAACAACCAATTTTAGTGTACTTAAATGATGCTGTCAGCTTGCCCGAATCGCACCATATTGCAGCCATTGAGCAGCTGCCGTCTACAGCGCTCTCCCTCAATACTGGACCAATTTCAGAAATTGTTGTCCCAATTATTCCGTTAGACATAAAAACCCTTTAAGGTCCACTAACAACAACAAACATGCAAGGATATAACCATAGTCTGCATATGGCACAAGAGTGAAATGAGGAATTCCACCTGTTCCTGATCTTTGAAACCAGATTTGTCCTCATCACCACAGGTTTCCTTCATGTTTCTCTCTCCAGCCAATGACTTTAAAGGAAAGTACAAAGCACTGGGGGCGGGCTGCGCCTCCTGCTGTGTTTTCAATGCATCATAATTTCTTCCACATAGCCTTTAGAACACATCATGTCCTTACAACTGTGCTTCCCTTCTCCTCCTCCCCCCCCCAACAACAGCATCCTCCTCACCCTTTTATGTCCACCTCACCTCCTCGTAGTTCACCCACTCATGCCATGCTGCTGTTAGGCTGTTTGCTCCCGACGCTTTGCCGTCCTACTCTCTCGGTCTCTCCCTCGGTCTTTATCTCAAGGTTCATTTCGCTGTCATGTTGCTCACACTGTGTCAGTCCTGAATGTCTCAAGCTGTCACAGTTTGTCACGGTTGATGTGCAATGTCAGAAATAATTACTCAAGACAGAAAATGAATAACAGCATGTTCTCGGGCCATGTCGTATACTCTCTCTCTCTCTGTCTCTCTCCGTCTCTCTTCTTCCAGTATGGGGGGGTCAATAAGGCACACTGAAGTCAGAATAGAGAAGACAGTAAAAAGAGTGTGTTGTGTTAGCTTTTCTTTTAATCTTTTATATATAATTAGGATTTGTGGATTTTCCAGTTCCTTGCTTTGTTGATGTTTAAAGCAATATTTCAACATTTTAGGACATAGCTGATACCATGTGAGAGTGGTATCAATCTTCTTATCAGTCTCAGTGAATTCCCTAAAATGTCAATGAATTCCTTTCATTGTTTTAGAATATCCTTTTCTCTCAGTTGTCCATGTCTACTAGAAAACATTTTTCCTTCATTCTAGTCAGGCAGCATGAGTCTTTAATTTCTTTCCATTCTCTATGCTTGATTAATTATTGCGGTTTGATTAATTTGTCTTCCCGTCTCTGGGGAAATTCCACACACAAGCCCGCTGGGATTCCCTCTAACCCTCGTGCACATTTTCCCTTTTTTTCAACGCAGTACCTTTCATTTCCAGTCATTTTTGTTTGTGCTAACAGCAGTCTGGCATGTGTAGAGTCTTGTCAAGAGAGGGAGCATGAAATCCAAAGCGTAGCTGCGTCTTGACTGAAGCCACTGGAGCATGCGGCTGTATGACCCTGAGGGATCAGGGATCTCTACTGTATTTGCATAAAAAAGTCTTTATCACACACTGTGATTGCAATTGCAATCAGGACAAGACATTTATCAGTTGATAAATGCACGTTGCTCACGAAGATACAAACTCAGCTGGAAGCATACAGTGCCCTAAATCCTGCCCTCCACCCTTCCTTGACTGCTGCTAAAACAAACCCAGCCTGGTGTACACGCTGTTATCCAGGCTGACAAAGTTCAACACTGAGTGTGTGAGGACTGACTGCGCAGCTTGCTAGAAATGATGACTCAAAACTACAAGATACATCAAAACAGATTTTTTTAATTATAAAGCTGCAGGACATTAACCACAACTGACATTAGCACCCAGAGCTGTCTGTTTAATGTAAAGTCATGCCCCCTGCCTTATTTATTCATTTATTTCAGTTTAATACAATTCTTTTATTAAAAGACAATTCTTGGTTTATAAGTACTTGGGTTTTATTATCATAGTTATCATTATTCTTCACTAACCCACTTTCTGCTTAAACTTTGACCTACTGTACTTGCCATAGTTGTGTACACACAGTTTTCCTGAAGGATTATTCCTATTAGTATTTTGGATGTGCTCACTTTCGCTTTGAACTCCAAATAAAGTGGCTGACATGATCGGACTAAAGAATGAATGGCTTGTTCACAGACTGTCTTCTTGACTTCGTGTGCTTAGTAAACAACATTTTGACTCACAATGGCATTCACTGGAAATTAGGAGCAAGCTGAATTACTGGCATTTGATAATGAAAAATGATGCACAGCAGCGAGAATGCACAGCTTTAAACTAAAAGATTTTGACCTGGTATTTCTAGCTGGACAGAATACAAATTGCTGTCACTGATCATCGTTTCATTCAAGAACAACACTTCTGTCATCCTCTGAATGAAGCCATACTTAT